>CM032452.1:8721395-8738895 GCA_019049505.1 Pachyrhynchus sulphureomaculatus | reverse complement strand
GGGTAGGGGGAGGGGGCGGTAATACCAAAAATTGATTTTGGGTTTTATCAGTAACTTTAATTATTAAACTTAAAATTTGTTTAATTTTTCCTTTCTCTTACTCCTATTTTCAATTCTTGTTCCACTTATTTCTCCTTTCAATCATTTTAATCAGTAAAATGCATGTGGTATGTTATGGAATATATATATATATATATATATATATATATATATATATATATATATATATATATATATATATATATATATCATTAGAAAGAGAATAGAATGGGCTTTCAAATGATACTAAAATCGGTAAAAATATATGAACACTAAATTCTAGGATCCGTGTTACATGAAGCCAAATAGTTTGAGTCGATTGTTTTTGCTCACCAGTGTAATTTCACATCAAAATCTATAAAAACAAATTAAACAATTTTACCTTTTTAATAAAGAACAGTCAGTTACTGACGCTGCATGAATCAACTACACTTTAAGTTTTATGTTTTAATACATCAATGAACGCGCACAGTCAAATTCACTTAATAATCTTTTATTAGAAGATAACGTTTGGAAGACTAGAATCACTTCACTTGCATGAACAAAATCGATTTTTTTACCTCAAGACAGTATATTATCCCAAAAATAACTATATACCACTGTAACATGACCGGAATAAGTCAGGAAAATATGCATTACCTAGGAAAGTAGAATAGTGTTTATTGCTTAGAAAGCAGAAATCTTGACATTTATTCATTAAATTATATCAAAGCAAAATATCACTACCATTAGCATAAATTTTGTACTAGTTGAACAATTCTCAGTAATTTTCAGAAAAAAAAACGGTCAAGTAATTCACCCAAAACTGCCCTTTTAAACGCGCGGTTCTAAAATAAACACGGAATTTGACATTCTCACATGAAGGAATAAATTACTCCCAACAAAACAACTTGACATCTTAAATGAATGGCACAGGGATTCACCCAGTACATCCCGTGCATCCACGCAATTCGAAAATAAATATTGAAGTTATTAACTCAAGAGCCAGTACTGTATATTTCAAATAAAAAAAGGAAAAAATAACTTAAATTTCAGAAGTCTTCTCTCTAAGAATCTTGAAAACACATAAAATACGATATATACGAAACAACCCCCGTCCCCCGCCCCTTTAACTCCTTGTATGCTTTCCTATAAATCATTATACATAAAATTTGTTCATTACCTGAACAAAAAAAAAACGGCCAAGTGCAAGTCGGACTTGCGCAATTAGTGTTCCGTACCATCATATATATTTTTGAACTCGTGTTTTCACAAGACTCCATTTAACAATTTAACATTTAATGTTGGCTGAATTCTTTGATTCACATTCTACTGCCGATTTCCAAGGAAAAACACCACCTACTGTTCCCATATTGCAGACAAAGATGCCCGATGTTGTCTTCAGACAGCGTATCATAAAGCGTATTTTAATGAAGCTAGACACCAAAAAAAAGGCTTCTGGCGCTGACGGAATACCTGCCATAGTTCTCAAAAACTGTGCAAGGAAACTAGCACCAGTTTTCTGTAGACTTTCCAACCTATCCTACAGAAAAGGAATATTTCCGTCTTGCTGGAAATGTGCCACAGTTCAGCCGATACCTAAAAAAGGCAAGAAGACCTTGCCAAATAACTACCAACCAGTAGCACTGCTTTCAATAATATTGAAAGTCATGGAAAAGGTTATCAATCAGCGTCTTCTGAAATATCTTGAACGATTCAATATTATTAGCGATCACCAATATGACTTTCGTAAACATAGATCAACAGGAGAGCTTCTGACTTATGTAACACATGTTTGGAACAACGCAACTGAACACTTTGGAGAATCTCGAGCGGTTGCTCTTGACATATCCAAGGCATTCGATCGTGTTTGGCACGATGGACTGTTGGCTAAGCTACGCTCTTGTGGTATGTCTGAAAAGTTCTGTTTGTGGCTCTCATGTTTCCTCAGAGAGCGTTCTTTACGAGTGGTGGTCGACGGATTTCTTTCTAACACCTTCACTATCAACGCCGGTGTGCCCCAAGGCTCCATACTGTCTCCTATTCTCTTTCTCATTTACATTAACGATCTGCTGGAAAAGACCGGGAATCCAATTTACAGTTTTGCAGATGACAGTACGATTGTCTCTTCATTCACTTTGAACGCTCGGACATCGGCTGCTCATGCGAATATCCGCAGACAGCAGGAGGTCGTTCAACTTAACAAAGACCTGGAAGAAATTGTATCTTGGAGTGATAGTAACCAAGTGGAATTTAACGCTGCAAAAACTCAGGCGGCAGTTTTTTCTAAAAAAGTTAACGTTGCTGAACCCGACATAGTTATGTCGGGGCACTCCATTCCCCTAGCATCGTCGCTCAATTTGTTGGGCGTTAATTTTGGAGCAAATATGTCCTGGCATGAATATGTTGCAGGCATAGCAAGGAGAGCTTCGCAAAAGTTGGGAATATTGTTTCGAACCAGAAAGCTTTACAGTCCACAACAACTGTTAATTCTTTATAAAAACTCAAATTCGACCAACTATGGAATACTGCTCCCATGTTTGGGGCTCCGCTCCCAAACATACACTGCATTTGTTGGATTCTGTTCAGAGATAAGCTGTTCGTCTGATTGGAGACCCGGAACTGACCGGCGGCCTTGATTCCCTGGAACATCGAAGAACGGTTGGCGACTTGAGTCTGTTCTACAAGTATTTTTATGGAAAGTGTTCGATGGATGTAGCCTGCTTAATTCCTCCCAAAGCGGTGCATGTTAGAAATCCACGACGCGCTGGCGCTTCACATCCGTATGAAGTTCAGCTTGTTACTCCGCGTACAACGCTTTTCAAGCAGTCTTTTATATGGAGAACATCATCACTTTGGAATAATTTGCCCAGCGCTGTGTTTCCCACCGAGTACAATTTACAGCGATTCAAGAACATGTATGCATAAATATTTATGCATACATACTCGTATTTGTTTATTAACTCAACAATAAAATCAGGAAAAATTACCATATTAGTATTACAATCATATAAGATTTATCCACCTTCCCCTTTGACCCCCATCGCCTGAAGCGATATTGCTCAAAAACTATAGGCATCATCCCCTTATTAAGTATATATATTAGACTGACCGAAAAAAAAAAAATTATATTTGGTGGTGCCACCAGCTAAAAACCTTCTATTATGTGTAAATAGAGATCCCTGAAATTTTGATGCAAAAATATTAAGGTTTTAGAGGGTGCTGAAGTTAATTTTATTGATATCGGTGTATTATATATTTCACAGGATAAAAACATAATTCTACGTTGAAAACATTACTTTTTTGAGGTATCATTTTCATAGATATGTAGAAGTGAAAATTACATAAAAATTTAAACCACGGGCGACAAAGTAAACCCAAATTATGAGCAATTAAAAGACGTTTAAAATGCACAGATAGGCCAGATTTCGCATTTAATGCGCACCTTATTTTTTTGAGAAATAAATTGCATATAACAAATTTAGACCACGTGCAGCCATGAGCGACCAAGTAAAGTCAAGTTATGATCAGTTAAAGAACATAAAATTCAAAAATAGGCTACTATTCATATTTATTTATTTATATTATATTTATATAGGCTACGAAAATAGCAGACAGGAAAATATGTATGAATATGTATGCAATTTATACATAAAAATAACCAGTCAAGTGCTAGTTGAACTTGCGCAATTAGTGTTCCGTACGTTGATTACTTTTAAAATAAAATTTTTTGTTACGGAGGAATAAAATGATCAGTGACTTCACAAAACACACCCCAAATGAGTTTTCGACAAAGTTTGTTTCCGATCTTTAATGAAAACTGATAACCTTGAAATTTTTGTTTTTTTTATATACTAGATAAATTATTAAAGGTAATACACTCATAATAATTTTCGTTCAATCTACACTCCGTGGAGAATATTCCAGAATTTTTCAAAATTTTTTGATCAGTACTTTTCGGGATAAGGGGGAGGGACAGCGATTTTTCACGATTGTTTAAAAATAATACAAAGAAAAGTGCGCGTAAGTATTACATTATATATGAGTTTGAACTCGTGTTTTTACAAGCTGTCATTTGACACCCCACTCGATGACCTAGTAAAAAAAATTTTGTTCATTTCCAATTTCACCCCCCAAAACTAACCTCATAAATCAAAATTTAACTTGCAAAACTGCACGGTCCTGATGAGGCCATCAATTCCTATATTAATACCAAATTTCAACTTTCTATGTCAAATAGTTTCGGAAAAAATCGGGTGTGACAGACGGTCAGACAAACAGACGGACATACACCGAACTGATCTTATAAGTGTTTCGTACGGAACACTAAAAATAAGGTGCACAACATAAAGTAAGCAAGAAATACGAAATTTTGTGCATTTTATACGTCTTTAGTTGGTTGTAACTTGAGTTTACTTAGTCGCCCATGGTTATATGTGGTCTAAGAATGTTAAAAATTGTCAGTCCTGGATATCTATATAATTTATATCACAAAAAAATTAAGTGCGCAACGTAAACTAACCATTTCTTTAAACTGCTCATAACTAAAATTTACGTGGTCGAGCATGGTCTCCTATGATCTAAGATTGTTCAAAAATGTTAGTCCTGAATATACTATATAATTATGCAATTTATACATCAAAAAAATAAGGTGCACAACAAAAAGTAACCATTAAATACAAAATTTGGCCTATTTTCGAATTTTAAACGTCTTTTAAATGCTCATAATTTGACTTTACTTGGTAATCCATGGTTGCACGTGGTTTAAATTTGTTTACAATTGTCAGTTCAGAATATCTATGCAATTTATACCTGAAAAAACCAGTCAAGTGCAAGTCGAACTTGCACAATTAGTGTTCCGTACGTTGATTGTTTTTAAAATAAAAAATTTTGTTAAAGTGGTATAAAATGATCAGTAACTTCACAAAACACACTCCAAATGAGTTTTCAACAAAGTTTGTTCCCAATCTTTATTGAAAACTGGTGACCTTGAAATTTTGGTTTTTTCTATACCAGATAAATTATTAAAGGTAATAATAATTTTCGTTCAATCTACACTCCGTGGAGAATATTCCAGGATTTTTTCAAAATTTTTTGATCAGTACTTTTCGAGATAAGGTAAGGGACAGCGATTTTTTACGATTTTTTTAAAAAGTAATACGAAGAAAAGTGTGCTCAAGTATTACATTATATATATATTTGTTACTCGTGTTTTCACAAGCTCTCATTTGACACCACACTCGATGACCTAGTAAAAAAATTTTTTTTTCACTTCCGATTTCACCCCCTCAAAACGAATCCCTTAAGTCAAAATTTATGTTATGGTAATATAAAATGATCAGTGACTTCACAAAACACACCCCAAATAAGTTTTCAAGAAAGTTTATTTTTCAATCTTTACTGAAAATTGATGACCTTGAAATTTCTGTTCTTTTTTATATACCAGATAAATTATTACAGGTAATGAACTCATGATAATTTTCGTTCAATCTACACCCCGTGGAGAATATTCCAGAATTTTTTCAAAATTTTTTGATAAATACTTTCCCAGATAAGGCGGGTGGACAGCGATTTTTCGCGATTTTCTGAAAATAATACAAAGAAAAAGGCGCGCAAGTATTACATTATATATATATATATTTTTTACTCGTGTTTTCATAAGCTTTCATTTGACACCACACTCGATTACCTAGTAAAAATTTTTTTTTTTTCCCTTCCGATTTCACCCCCCCCCCCCCCCCCCCCCAACACTAACCCCTTAAGTCAAAATTTAACTTTCAAAACTACATGGCTCTGATGAGGCCATCAATTCCTATATTACTACCAAATTTCAAATTTCTATGGCAAATAGTTTCGGAGAAAATCGGGTGTGACAGACGGACAGACGGACAGACAGACGGACAGACACCGAAGTGATCTTATAAGTGTTCCGTACGGAACACTAAAAATAACACGTGCAACGTAAAGTAACCATTAAATTTGAAATTTGGTATCTTTGTACATTTTTAACGTCTTTTAATTGCTCATCAATTGAGTTTACTTGGTCTCCCGTAATCGCACGTGGTCTAAGTTTGTACATAATTGTCAGTTCTACATGTCTATGCAATTAAAACCTCAAAAAAGTAATGTTTTCAACGTACAATTATGTTTTTATCCTGTAAAATATACAATGCACTGATGTTACCAATAAAATCGACCTAAGCACCCTCTAACCTCAATATTTTTGGAGCAAATTTTCGGAGATCTCTATTTACACTTAGTAGAAGTTTTTTAGCTTAAAATTTTAAAAAACACATTTGTTGTTATTTGATTAATAAACAAATGTAAGAAAAAACAGTTATTAAATTTTTTTTCATGATATCGGAAAGCTGGCGTCGAGACCTAAATTAAAAAAAAAAAAAAAAAAATGATCCATTGACATAAAATGGCGGGCAATTCAAATTTTAAATAACAAATTCAATTTTGCCCACTGAGTTCAATATTTTTGTACCAAAATTTTTGCTATAACAAAAGGCATATTTTCTGAAAGGTTCAAGCCGATTAGTTCACTTAGTCATTTTTTTGCCTGTTTTTCAATTTTGTAGGTTATGTACGTATTTGGGCGACTTAAAAACAAAGAGGATTTGTTGGAAATTTTATTACGAAGAGTTTGGTTTTTCTCTTGTCCTTTAACCTTTTTTACTGCACTATTTTTAGTGACGTAATAGTTCTTCAAAATCGGTAAAGAGATTTATCAAATAATTCCCGTGCAAATATGTAGTTTTAAAATAAGTACTATAATTCCCTTTCTCACATTAACTAACTCAGTTTAAGTATTACAGATCGATAATTTAAATGGTAGGTTTTTTAGACTAAGCAACCTCTCTTTTACCCTCTCTCGTCTCTTTAACCACTTATATGTTTGACTATACATTATTATGCTTAAAATGTGGTCAATATCGCAACCAAAAACAAAGTAAAATTCTCATACTGATATTAAAAACACACAAAATTGATAGACCTCTACCCTTTTTCATTCGATTGCGTTAACTAAGAGATTGGAAAAAAGCGCCACCGTCCTCCTATAACGGAACCTTCTTTAAATCTTTTTAGAGTTTCAGTGTAAGAAAGAGTTTTTTTCAGAAAAATGTCCGCTCCCAGATCGTTAGTTTTTTACTGTGTTAAAGTTTCATTGTAAGAGGATCTTGTAAAAGTCCACGTTATCTGTTTGTTTTTATGGTGTCGAGATAGTTAATACAGTTCACCAGCACGACCGAAATTTTTTTGAGAAGTCTGCCTCCTTGCTTATCGACTTGTGTTTAAGCAACTTTTTATTTGAGAATTCTCTCCCTGACTACTCTCTTTTTACTGTAATAATCGTCCTTGGAATCCCTCCCACCGTCCCCGCTTCCATGGATGCAGGAAAATGCGTTTCTCTTATAAGCCCGCCTTAATTGTTCTCTTTTTTCCATGAAAACGCCTCCCGGATCCCTCTGCCCTCCCCCATCTGTAGAAATTGGCTAGACCATTTTAAATCAATATCTCATTTCGTTAAAAAGTTACTGTGTCAATATAGAGACAGATCAGGCAGGTAGCTCGACGAAAAGAAAGTGATTTTGAGAAAATATAATAATAACACAGGTACACAAAAAAATTCTCTGTCCTTTAAGTGAGACACGTGTTTTCTTAATTATTTTTTATGCTGAATCCAAAAAAATCATAGAAAATTAGAAAACACTTAAAGTTGCCAGAAAACTATTAAATTGAAAAAAAAATACAATTTAATAATGTAAAACTGTATAATCATTAAAATTATAGAATAAAACTATTATTTCGGATATCTTTAAATGTTCTGAATCTACATTTATCATAAAAAAACTTTAAAATATTAGGTTTTAGTGTTCATGTTTAATAAAAAACACGCAACACCACCTTTAACTCAGCTACGTCGCAAAATGCTGTTTAAAATAATTATGTGCAACCGCTAAATTAAAAAATTGTTTTTAATTTTTATTAATATTGAAAACACGTGTTTCACTAAAAAGACAAAAAAGAAAATTTTGTTTGTATACCTTCGTAATAAATACAATCTCGAGGGTGATTTCTTCAAGGATATAATACTTTATTTTAGCAAGAGAAGTAAAAAAATTGTCTGAAAAAAAACGATAAAGAAATAACTGTGAACCTAAGTAGCAAATTGGTTTATCGATGGTCTCGCTCTATCCAGTAGGAACTCAATGGGCAACATGCTGTATTGATATTTTTGACCTAATAAAGTCCAAAATAAACGTAATTGAAGAAAAGTCGGAGTGAAATTAGGAGCTCTTTCTCTAATAAATAATAATAAAAATAGTTAAGTGCTACTTAAGAATTTTTTTATTTATTATTTTGAACTTTGATATAGATATTTATTTATAATAAAAAAAATATTAGAAACCGTTTTTTGTTTGTTATGCAATTCAATATAATATTCGCTTAAAATCCTAAATTAGTAATACTCTTTTAGAAAAAGCCCCCGAGATGTATTTCAATTTTAGTATTATTTGTATTTTATAACATTTTATCCCCACTAAATCAAAAGAAAATACGTACTCTCTCTAGCAAGTAGTATCTCAGTGGTGAGTAAGGAGAAGCAAAAATACAGCTGACAGGCGTTCAGTTTAAAATGTCTATAAGTACCTTAATTTATCGGGTAAACAGGGCTTTAAATAGCTTCGAGAGGACAGTATTTGGGGCTCTATTCGGCAGATATCCTCCAGGTAACTTAACTCTTACATAACTTATACTCGGGCACGCTTGACACTGATATAACCTTACTTTTTGACAGGAGATTTGGGGTTATGTTTGAATTTACCCCCTGAAAATTTGAAATTAAGTGAAAGTACATCGAAAAGGAGCCTTCTAGAACAAATTTTAGGAGATGGATTTTTATTTGCGGTACCAAAACACCGAAGAAGCTTAGAAAAACGACTGAAAAGGAAATTTGGACATCCAGACTATCATTTAAAAATATTGCTTCCTAGGAAAGATCTGTTAACTTGCAACGTTTGTGGTGATGACCACGAAGCAGGAGTTCTATGTCGTAAGTTTGTTTTCTATTTTAATTGACTTAGCTTATTACTTTCTCATATTTTATTTTCTAGCTACATGCTATAAAAAGGTTATCGAAGAAACGAAAGCTATGCAGGAAGCTATCCAAAATGAATTAAAATTGGAACCTGTAGAAAACGAAGTTGTTGTGCTATATGAGGGAGAAAAAGATAGTAAACCTGAAGAATTTTGGAATGGTAAAAGAATTGTTGAAATGAAGAAAACAAGACCCCAGTGGTTTAGTGACAATTTGCTTCAGAAAACTACGCAGAAAGGGTCTGATACAAGTGATGTAAAGCCTTCAGAGCTTGGTTAGTTGATCTTAGATGTACTTAATTTTAGTTATATTTTCAATAAAATCGTATTTAAAAAAAAGTTATTTTAGGTTAATGTTCAATTGAAGCCCATATATAGGCAACGCTAAATTCACTAACATGCAATAGAATATTGAGAACCCGTACGTTTATCTAGTACAGTTTCCCGGGTTAGCAAGCCTAAGATTTAAATTATGTATTATCGCCTTTCAAAAATCTTTCTAATAAGATTTCAAAAATAAATTGCCCATTAAATTATGTAAAAGTTGAATGATAAGAGAACCTGAGTTTTATTAATTTCTAGTCCGTTGGTGGCAACCAGATATACAAACAGGTGTATATTTGGTTGTCTAAAAAAATATTTACTGTATATTTTGACTTAAACTCTATATTTAAGAATACTCTTCATAATGATTGAGTCAATTATCGCTCCTGAAGAAGTAAACATGGTTAGCAAAACGAGCATCGACTGCAAGAATAAAGTGTTTGGTGTAGTGGTGATATATACTGAGTAATGCCAAAGATTCCACATTCCCAACATTGTCTGTATTAGAGACCTCAAACTTTCAGAATTTTTAGAGTTTAGCAATTAACATATGTACGTAGTACTAGTGATCAACACAGGCAATTGGGTATTGTATATTTAGTTGCCTGTGTATAAAAGAAAAAGAAAATATATAGAAATTTGATTTTTTTATGTTATAATTCAAAATTAATTAAAAACTTTATTAAACGTATTACATTCTTTTCCATTAAATTTTTTCACATAACGATGATCCTAAACTAGAAGAATTTACGTGGTGATTCCAACATAGGTAACAGAGATCCGAGAAAGATAGAACTATTACAGGTAAATATTAGGAATTTTCCTTCAATTTACATAAAAGATGTTTGTTTATTTGCCCTTTAAAATATGTTTCAGGTAAGAAATGTCATATATGAGTTTTAAATACTGTACAAAAATTTGTATTTGGATAAGACACAATTCGAGATTTCGATAACTCGAGAAATCGGGTAAAATTTTTTTAAGTCGTATATAGTTTTTGACTTTGGGATAAGTATGTTTAGATGAATAATTTTAAATATTGTTAAAACGTCGCACGACTGTGGCTGCTTAGCATAAATTATAGATAACCGACCAAGAAGTGTCGTATGGTAATTTTATGTAATCCTGATTAAACAAAAGGTGAAAACAATAATAAATAAGGAAAATAAAAGGTCTAGGATTTAGTTTTCTTTAAAAATATGTAAATTTTCTTTTTAAGCTCCACTTAAGCACTTCTTATGATCATTATTGCATGTTATTTGCACGATTACACAATTCGATAGGCAAGAGAGCACTTCTTATGATCGTTGTTGAGTGTTACTTGCACAGTTACATAATTCGACAGGCAAGAGAGATTATTTGAAAATGTAAACCTTCTTAACACAGAGATAAATGCTTAAATGAATGATTTGTATCCTCAAACACAGCATTTTGTTTGCTGCTCAACTTTTTTTTGTAGTTAATATATTGTCATCAAGTACCTATAGTTTAAAATATGGATTTTTTTGTGAGCATAGCATACGTGCTATTGTTATTGAATCGCTTCAATAACAAAGTCCTGGGCAAATTACTCCAAAAGAATGTGTATTAATGTGACGTGTATTTCTAGCATGCGCAATTCTGGGAGGAATTAAAGGGGCTATACCTATATTTTCTCTGTGTTTCAACAGTAATTTACCATTGTACCAATTTTTTCAAGTGTCAACATTACTTATAAAATTAATAGCTGAGAATCTACAGTGACATGTTATGGTTAAATTACTACTTAATATCTTAGAATTATAAAACCAAAAATTTAATGATTCGGAACAATGGGAATAGGGAATAATGAGAAATAACAATTGTCAAACTTTAACCTCAAAAAGTGAGGTGGGTTTTTCACTAATAGAGTTCTTAGTCGAATTTTTAAAATTAATTTTAAGAAAAGAAAATTTTTTGTGATGTCACTCAGACAATAAACAGTATAAAAGCTTATAAATGAGATAAAGTAATTGAAATTTAATCTAAATATGGCCCAGTGCAAACACAGCCCCAAAGAATTTATCAAAGATGCGTTTACGCCCCAAATTGCTGTTATGTGCACAAGTGGAGCCCAAAAATCTTGTGAGAAAAATAATTTAGATTTTACAGAATTGCTACAGCCTTTTTCGAAACTTACGAATGATGCAACATATAAGGATCCAAATGGTGTAGTTACGGTCATCAAAGACTTTAAATTAACTTTTTCGGATATAAAATTGAGGCCACCTCAAACTGCTTTGGCTAGAAAATTGCTTAATTCATCTGTTAGTGAAGCTCCAGAGCCTAAAATTAAAGTATATGAAGCAAAAAATTACCAACTGGAAGTTCCCATGTCAACTCCCTGGTTTGAAAACTGGCGAGATACTTTTTTTCGAGTGCAATATCCCTCAGATCATGAATTCACAAAACATTTTCTTGCTTGTGTATTAGTGGTGTCCTCCAGTGATAACAATCCAGTAGAAACAATGATCCAGTTAGCACAGAATTTGAATCAAAGCAGTAATGAACCTGGAAAACTGCCAAAATGGTTTAGTTCCAATATTTTAAAGTATTATGTTGTCATTCATGATAATGTAGATGGAATTTTAACAGTAGCCACTGATGCTTTTGAATCACTAAAAGTTTCATTTGGTGCAGCAAATTGCTTTTTACTTAGAATAAATTCAAGGCCTCTGGGGCCGGCTGCTGCAGAGCATTTAGCAGATCCGTGGAGTCAGTTTTTAAATAATAGAGTTGATACTAGAAATTATCAGGCTACTCCAGAGAATTCTCCTAATCCAAACAGACATACGTCACTTGAAATTGGACAAGAGGCTAATGAAACAAAAAATATAACTTATCACCCTTTAAGTCCAGAATTAGAAGATCTTATGAATGATTTAGACATCGATAATGATGAAACGGTAATTAAAAATTTTATGTTTGTTTTTTTTCCAATAGAAGTGGGAGTATATATATATATATATATATATATATATATATATATATATATATATATATATATATATATATGTATATATATATACATATATATATATATATATATATATATATATATATATATATATATATATATATATATATATATAACACGGCTAAAAAGTTTTTTGGTCTAGCTACTTAAACCACATTTTTTTTTAAGATTCGACTTTATTCATTAACATAGGCTCCTTCAAGAGCGATACAATCAGTTCAATGCTTTTCTAACATTTCTATATTTTGTTGTAGAAGGATTTGTCTTTGCCTTCAAAATAGCCCTCAGTTTCGGCGGTAACTTCTTCATTGGAGCCAAATCTCTTTCCCACAAGCATTTTTTGAGGTCTGCAAATAGATAATAGTCGCTTGGGGCCAAATCTGGAGAATACAGTAGATGAGGAAGCAATTCGAACTTCAGTTTATGCAATTTTGCCATCGTAACCATTGACTTGTGACACGGTGCATTGTCTTGATGAAAGAACACTTTTTTCTTGTTTATTTGGCGCAGTTTCTTTGTGATTTCTGCCTTCAAATGCGCCAATAATGTTACACATATAATATTCCCTATTGATAGTTTTTTTTCCTTCTCAACATAGTCGCACGTGCATCCCAAAATACAAAGGCCCTTCCCAGTCAACTGTTGTGTCTTTGGTCGCTTCGGGCAGCTTTCACCAGCTTCTGTCCAGTCAGCTGACTGCTGATTTGATTCCGATGTGTAGTGGTGGATCCTTGTTTCAACCATTGTCACATATCGCATAAAAAAATCCTTTTTTTGTGCTTAAATAGGTCCAAATAGCGCTCAGATTCATTAACACGTTGTTGTATTTGGTCCCCTGTGAACAAACGTGGTACCCATTTCGAACAGAGTTTTCTTATGCCCAAATGTTCATGCAAAATATGACCAACACGTTCTTTTGATATTTTTAGAATGTCAGCTATCTCATGCAATTTCACTTTACGATCATCCAAAACAATTTTGTGGATTTTTTTTATGTTTTCCGGCGTAACCACTTCATTTGGGCATCCAGAGCGTTCAGCATCATTTGTATCTGTACGACCGCGTTTAAATTCAGTATACCAGTAAATGATGAGTGATTTTCCAGAGGCAGAGTCAGCATAACACTTATCAAGCTATTGCTTTGCTTGAAGGGTATTTTTTCCCCATCAAAAAACAGTGCTTAATCAACACACGAAATTCGATTTTTTCCATTTTTTGGAAATATCAAAAGTAGCGTCAGTAAAACCACTGTAACTTGTAAACTAATCGTCGAAATGTCATGAAATTTTAACACATATCGTTTGAAGGTTGGTACTTCCTAAAAATCATGGATATTTTTGAAAAGGGCGACATCTATGTGTCAGACCAAAAACTTTTCATCCTATGTGTTAAGTGGTGGACTCTTGACCCTGGCTCAGAGAAATGACTGAAATCTTTTGAAATGTACATTTATAAATCAAATCAAATATTTATTAGTAATAAGTACACAATGTGCTTTTACACGTCACAAGTCAAAAGAATTGTTAAAATGATAAAATATTAAAATATCGAAGACATGTAACTACAAATCAATGAACAATTAAAACATATCAGAAGAACAAAATAAAGATAAGATATATTAATTACAAAGTTAAAAGTCATTAAAATTATGATTCAAAAACTGATCAAGTGAGTAAAATGATCTTGCAATCAGATAGGATTTCACCTTCCTGACAGAGCTCTCGTCCGACAGCTCCCTAACAGCCGCCGGTAAGGCGTTAAAGAAACTGACCCCATAGTAGTCGGTGCCTCTGTGAGTCCGAGCTATTCTGTGGAAGCTAGAAATTAGATTTTGGTTACCTCTATTGGGGTAATTGTGGAGATTTTTGTGGGTAGTGAATAGCCTAACATTTTGCTTAATGTATGTTAAGCACTGGAATATGTATACACAGGGGAAAGTCAATATCCCCAATTCAGAGAAATAGCGACGACAACAGTCGCGGTATCCCAGTCCCACAATGACGCGAATGCAGCGTCGCTGAAGTGAAAAAATTCTTTGCGCATGCGATGAGTGTCCCCAGTTCACAAGAGCATAAGACATGTTGGATGTAAAATATGCATGATAAGCAATTAAGAGAACCTCTTGAGATACATTTCTAGCCAAACTTCGAATAAGGAAAACCATTCTGGAAAGTTTAGACGCCAGTTCAGAGACATGCTTCTCCCATGAGAGCCCAGGGTCTAGGAACACACCCAGAAATTTAACAAAGTCATTTGTAGGTAGATCAGATGGGGAATTTCTTAGGGTAAACCTCAGACTCAGTGTTTTATCACAGTTTAGGGTGAGCCTATTTGCCAAGAACCAGCCCCCTATGTCATGCTGCATGTTGGAAATAGTCTGCTGCATTGGATCTCCAGGATGATAGTGCTGCAGACTGGTGGTATCATCTGCAAATAGGATTAAATTCAGGTGATCAGTGTAATTTGGCAAATCATTTATATAAATTAAAAACAGTAACGGTCCCAAGACTGACCCCCTGGGGAACCCCATGTTTGATAATCTGTCTGCTAGAGACCTCCATGTTAAAGCTCACATATTGAGAGTGATTAGAAAGATATGACCTAACAAGGTCTATGCTACAAGGATCAAAGTTGTAGTATGACAGTTTCGAAAGAAGGATCTCTGAAGAAACACAGTCAAAAGCCTTTGATCTCAAGGCCCTCTGCCACATACTCTGTAAGCCAATTTATTGCTAGGGCAGTAGATCTTTTAGTTCTAAAACCAAACTGACTCTGCATAAACAGGTTGTTGTGCTCAAAGTATTCAGTCATTTGATTTTTCATGACTGATTCAAATATTTTGGAAAAAACAGGTAGAATGGATATTGGGCGGTAGTTATTACAATCATCCCCGATCCTTTATTTTTAAAGATAGGAACAACTTTGGCAACTTTAAGCATTGATGGGAAGGTGTTCTCCCTCAGTCCAAGATTGATGAGATGAGTCATGGGGTATATAATTAGGTTTTTTAGAGTTTTGATGATTTTAGTGCTCATATCAATAGGATCCCTACTATGTGAATTTTTCAATCCAGAAATTGCTTCCCTTACTGTATTATTTGTGATCTGAACAAATTTAAAAGTTTCCATATTTCCCAGAACATTCCTACTTAGAAATTCATTATAGGATACTTCTGAGTTAGGCAACTGTGTCATCAGCTCCTCTGGAATATTGATGAAAAAGTTATTCAGAGCTTCGGCATTCAGATTTCTTGTTTGACAATATGGTCTACAATTAGAATTTGATTTAATTATTTTCCATATGGTTGTTTGTTTATTTATGGATTTACGCACTATATTATCATATGATTTTTTTTTTGTATTTGATATTTCCTTCCTATACTGGCTTTTGTAGTCACTGAGTAGTTTTTTGGGAACCAAGATTGGATACTGTTTATGTAATAAACCCAGCCATCTGAGTCTCTGCCTCATTTCATGAAGATGCTGGTTGAACCATTGGGCCTTAATAGCACGATCTCTGCTCGACACCAACCTAGACCTGAGAGGAAAACACTCCTCAATTGAATCAGTGATAATGTCAATAAATATCTGAAACTTCTCATCTACAGCACCCACAGCATTCGTAATGAAGCTCCAGTCAACCAGTTCAATTCTGTTGTACAAACAAAATAGACCTTCTGGGGTGATGGGTCTGTAGTTTTCTCTAGTGCCACCACGAATGTGATTCAGGGATGACATATAGACGCCTTCTTCACATCTCCTGGGTACGGTAAAAAGCACAGAAATACTGGAAATAATGAACAAAATGAAGGAATTACTAACAACCATAAAAATGAGAAAAACTCAATACTTCGGACATATAATGATACAAATTGCTACGTCTAATTATTAAAGGCAAAATTCATGACTGAAGGGTATAAGAAGGTGGCTTGGACGTGCTTTGAGTGATATTTTTGTAGCCGCAGTTTCTAAAGTTCGTTTACCTATATGGATCGACATCTTTCGTGAGGAGACGGCGTCGTAAGAAAAAGAAGTCCGTGCGATAGTTGCTGTTTTAGGAAAATTAGAATTTTTTAATTATTGATTATAACACAAGTAAAACATAACTTGAAATCAGAACACAAATGTTACCAATCTAGCAAGTTTATTTCAAATTCAAAGAACAAAGATTTCCTTGCGATCATATTTTTATTAATCAAAAACTGACAAAATACGATTTCTGCCCAATCTATCGAAAATTTCGCATACTCCCATAAAATAAAATTCCAAACACTTTTTCCTAATAGCTATTTTCAATATTTTAACAGGCAGAGTGACTATTGGACTTTAAACTTTAGAAAATTCAAATGTCCTGCCAAACGACAAACGGTAATCGGCACTGTAAAATAATTTTTTCCGGTTTCAAGTGATGCAGAATCCACTTATAAACTCACTTTTCTTCTTTCTTTAATAATAAAGAAAAACTTCCTATGTCACATACTTTCTGCATGTCATTGTATATATGATTCTAATTAATTTGTGGAAGAAGCCACAAAATTATTTACTTGTCAAAAAATACCTCACTCCAAAATAAATAATTAATTTCTAGGTGCCAGTAAGCCAGAAGAAATCATGGAGTCATGGTAGTTGTCTCTCAGTTGAAGATATTGAACAAATTAAAGCGATGGTCTACGAATTTACTCGTGCCTGTTTATTGCCTTATGTAGAAAAGCAGCTGATCATGCTGAATGATGCTGTGTCCAATAAAAAAGGAGTGAGCAAATCATTGTTCAGTGCTACTAAGAGGTGGTTTAGCACTAATAAACCTGAAGCGAGTGCTGCGGCAGTAAATAATTTAATTTATTCAATAGATTCTCCCGAACTTCAAATAAGACGTTTAGGTAAGAATAATAATGGTAATAATAGTAAAACACTGTTTTGACAAATATCACAAAAAATTTAAATACCACATGGAGTAAAAAGCCCTGAGACTTTAAAAAAAAACAATATTTTTGCCAAAAATCGATTTTATTCTTCAACATAGCTCCTTAAAAAGCGATACACTTATTTAAACGATTTT
>CM032452.1:8591395-8716395 GCA_019049505.1 Pachyrhynchus sulphureomaculatus | reverse complement strand
AAATTTGTTTATGATTCCATTCCCTGTAAAAACAATCCTTTCTGACATTGAATCCTTCATTAAGCTTGCACCAGCCTCCAGTCAAGATATTCTCAGGGCCAAATGCACCAATGCAGTTACCAACGCTGTTTTACAAAACCGTAATACTTCTTTTGAGAAGACTTTGTTCATCAAGACACACAAATTTCTCAAACAACATAATGAGATCTTAATTACTTCTTCAGGCAAAGGCTCGGTTACAGTTGCCTTAGAGAGACTACATTATGAAACTAAGATGTTAGAACTTATTGATGATGAACAAGTTTACAAGAAGCTCTCTCATGATCCTACTACTCAACATCAAAACAAGAGTAATAGTTTTATTAAGCAGTTAAAGACCAAAAAATGGATCGACGATATAACAGCCAAACAACTTTACTATTACAAGGCGATTCCACCAAGGATTTATGGTTTGCCCAAGATACACAAAGAAGGGGTACCGCTCAGACCTATCGTCTCCACCACCTGCTCTCCTACTTCAAAACTCAGTAAATTTTGTGCTAATCTTCTTGAAAAGTCCTTCCTCAATTATCATACATTCGCTATTAAAGACTCTTTTGCGTTTAGTGCAATGGTCAATAATTTCCAATTACCAGAAAACCACGTTATCATATCACATGATGTAGTCAGTCTTTTCACGAATATTTCATGGCAGTTAACCCGCCAAATAATTGACTCCGAATGGGCATTAATCTCACCCAACACCAAAATCAGCAAATCCTTCTTCTTATCTATAATAGAATTTCTTTTCCAGTCAACCTTCTTTAAATTTAAAGACTCTTTCTACTCTCAAATTTTTGGATGCCCTATGGGCAGTAACCTCAGTCCTGTTCTTGCTTCAATCGTTATGTCATATGCTTTAAAAAGCTGCACTCAAAGATTATCCTTCCGACTTCCATTCCTATATCAATACGTAGACGATTTAATTCTTTCCATACCAGCTGATGGCAAAGAAGAAGTTCTTCATGTTTTCAACTCATTCGACCCACACCTGCAATTCACTATGGAAGAAGAAACCAACAATGCTGTTCCATTTCTGGACACAAGAGTCGTTAGAGACTCCCATAACATCATCAAACTTGATTGGTATAGAAAACCTACTTCTTCTGGGAGATATATCCATGCAAACTCTGGCCATGATTGGAAGGTGAAAGTCAATGTCATCAAAGGCCTATATAGAAGACTGAAGATAATAGTCCATCCTGATTTCTTACTCCAGTCACAAGAAACACTTACAAAACTTTTCATAGATAATGGATACAATCGAAAACTCTTACTAAGAACCAAAGATGAAGTCAACAAGCTTACTCATATCCATCAAATTCCCCCAGAACCCCCTCCCCTCCACCTACCGCATATCTCCCCTCCCCCTTTAACTCCCCCAGTCGAAATAAATTGGTCGTTGCTTTCTTTACCATTCATTCCTGGCCTTACAAACAAATTGGTCCATATATTGTGTGTCATTCCCAACATTAAAATCGCTAAATATTACTTCTTCAAAAACAGACGTGTCTTCAGTAAGCTGAAGGCCCCGCTGCCAGTTCTTTCCATGTCGGACTTGGTTTACTCAATTTCCTGCCTCAATTGTCCATCAATCTACATTGGCCAAACTTCTCAATCCTTGAATCGTCGTATTGCACTCCATAAAAGTGACACTAGATGCCATTCACACCGATGTGCCTTGGCGACCCATTCTGTTGACAATGGTCATTCTTTTAATTTCAGGGAACCCAAAATTCTTCATTTCTCCAATAATCTTTCCAAGAGAGAATTCCTTGAGATGTGTTACATCCAGGAGAATCACCTTAATATCAATAAAAGAACCGACCTGGATGGTCTTAGTAACATATATAGTTTCCTCCTCTCCTGTGATAAATCAACTTCTCACAATCATTCCCTGTCTTCAAGTGTTTTATGATCCATCTGAACCGCGTTGGTCGTCTCTTTTTTAGCTCCGTAATTTCCAGGGTTTCTCTCCTCCTTCCTCTCTCTATTTACGGTTCTCTTTGATTCTGAGCTTCACAGATTCCTTCCATTTTATCTGGGCCATCTTTTGCACCTAGCGATTACTGTCTTCCTTCCATTGACAGTACCTTGCGTCACCTCTCTAACACTTCCTGGTGCCTCGAGTCTTCATTGGTTTTTTGCCAACAATCTCTTCCTCCAATCAGATTCCAACAAGAAATTAATA
Source organism: Pachyrhynchus sulphureomaculatus (assembly GCA_019049505.1). Classification (NCBI taxonomy): domain Eukaryota; kingdom Metazoa; phylum Arthropoda; class Insecta; order Coleoptera; family Curculionidae; genus Pachyrhynchus; species Pachyrhynchus sulphureomaculatus. Next base: position 8,714,165 of record CM032452.1, on the reverse strand, counting down.
AATTAATAATTACTTCACTAGATAATTTTCTTCTTCGTTGCTCCCATTATTGTCACTCTCTCGCTCCCTCGCTCACCATTTACTTATAATTAGGGTGTGTTTTATCCTTCCGCTACTACATACCGGGTAGTTTTGGTCGCTCAATTGGCTACCTCTCTCTCACTTAGGGTCCAATATTTGTACTTCCTTTTCTATCGGTTCCTTCCAGGTGTCGACCCCGCATTCTGGTTAATTGAGTTTTCTTGACTAAACCCCTTATCTCTGTCGGGTAGCTGTCTCCTGTCGTTCTTGTCATTTGTTCCTAAATGGCGGTGGCCATATGTGGTGGTCACAAGTGAAATAACTAACGATGTTCTCAACATCCAAGGTTCCCAATTACATCCATGTGTTAAATTTGTTTTTTAGAATTTTGTCTACAGTGTTTTAATGTGTATTTTGTATATTTTATGGATTAACCAACTTTTATATGTAACAACTTTTTTATGTATAACCTACGGCCATTCAGGCTAACGAAATCTTTGCACTTCTCATGTGAGTTTTTTAACTTATTATGACTAATATCTTATTCTTGTTCCACACTAATTTTATTTATTATAACAACCTAATGATAACATAATTAATTTAAAGTTGTCCCAGACACTATCAGTGAATACGCTCTGTTCTTCTTTTCAGTTCTGCCCTGAAGAAGGTCCCAATCCAGGACCGAAATATTGGCGGCTTAATGAAAATTGTGTGATCTCCTATCACGCCCAAATTTGCCGAGTTCCCCAATTAAGATTGTATTTATATATATATATATATATATATATATATATATATATATATATATATATATATATATATACACACATACATACATACATATAGCAGTATTATGTTCTTGGGGTAAACGGTCTTTGGAAAAGAACTAAAAAGTTTTTGACACCTTTTCAGCTACACCAAGCTTTCGAAAATATTTCATTTTCTTCATCAGGGCTACAATTCGGTTCAAGGTGGATTTCCACCGATCAATAAAAAAACTGACATTGAAGATCTGAGTTTAATTTTCTCCAATCTATTAGAAATAGGCAGTCAAAATGAAAACTCTTACAACATATCTGACATCTCTTTGATAATAATCTCACTGATTTTCACTAATTTTTCAATTTTAAAACAAACAAAATGTCAACGTCATTCTACTTTCAAATATAAATTAACCACAACCTAACTAAGAGATAGAAACACACTGCCCTTAGCAAAATGACAAGAAAACATAACAAAAAAATCCTTTATAAATTAAAATCACTTTACAACCACACAATTCTTCCTACCGTGCTAACAAAATGAAGTAAAAGTTTATTATATTCCCATGATTATGTCAAGTTTTTTTCTGATGAATATAGAGTGCCCCCACAAAGAACAATTTTTGAATACACCACTTAGCAGTAAGTACTTTAATGTTACATATAAAATAGGGTTGTTCTTTACTTTTAATCTCAAAAATACTGATAATCTACTATAATTGTAGCCCTGATGAAGAAAATGAAATATTTTTGAGAGCTTGGCGTAGCTAAAAAGGTGTCAAAAACTTTTTAGTTCTTTTCCAAAGACCGCTTCCCCAAGAACATAATACTGCTGTTTAACTAGTCGGTCAAGACTACCCTTCTCCTCTATATATATTTATATATATATATATATATATATATATATATATATATATATATATATATATATATATTATATATACACACACAGTCGACACTGTTTATAGTGAAAAACTCTATAGTGCAATTTTTTTAAAATACATACATAGCAATATATACGGATTTTTTCTCTTTATGTAGTGAAAAAACTTTCTATAGTGAAATTTCGGTCAGCATTTTGGTCTTTCACTATATAGAGTGTCGACTGTACATATATATATATATATATATATATATATATATATATATATATATATATATATATATATATATATATATATATATATATATATGTATGTATGTATGTATGTATATAACATTTTCTCTATAATTCTCCATAAGGAATCTTCTTCTGCTGGTGCCATATCCTCAAAGGATGTTGGCGATCATCTTGGCCCATATTGCTTTATTAACTGCCGATCTGAATAAACCAGTTGAAGACGGTCCGGTTCATTGTCGCAGATTCTTTAACCGTGAAATTCTCCTTCGTGTAGGTCCTCTTTTTCCTTTGATTTTTCCTTGTAGTATCAATTGCAAAAGCTCATACTTGTTATTACGCATTACGTGCCCGAAGTAAGCGATTTTTCTTATTGTTACGTTCTTGAGGACTTCCTTTTCTTTATTTCGACGTTGTAGTAGTATTACGTTTGTCTCGTGATGGATCCATGAAATTCTTAACATGCGCCTATAGCATCAGTATTCAAATGCTCCTAGGCGTTTTGTGGTATCTTCTGTGAGAGTCCAAGCTTCGACTCCCTAGTAAAGTACTGATATCAATGTTCAGTGAGGGACTGCATAATATGTTCTTCATGCGAAAGAAAGCACTCGTTGCTCTTTATTTCTCTTGAGCAGTCCCAGTTTTCATTTAGGCAACATCCAAGGTAGTTGAAATTTTCTACTCTCTAGAGTTTTTTCTTCTATATAGAAGTGTTTTGCTTGCTAATAATCAGAATTTTGGTTTTCTTGATGTTCAGTTCTAAGCCGTATTTTTTGCTGACTGTTACTATACGGTCTATCAGTATTTCCTTGTCGCTAGCAGGGTGGAGTCGTCAGCGCAACGGATGTTATTAATAGTCACTCCATTGATACCCAAGCCTACATCCAATTCTTCCAAGACTTTTCTAAATATTTCCTCGGAATATATATTGAATATCAAGGGTGATAATATGCATCCCTGTCTCACTCCTTTTTGTATGCTTATCTGTGATGACGTTAAATTCTCTGTTCTAATTGATGCATTCTGATTCCAATATAGGTTTGCTATGATTCGTCTCTTTTCTATACCAACGCCGATTTTTTCTAGTATCGTTATAAGTTTTTGGTGTTTAACTGTATTGAATGCTTTAGTGAAGTCTATAAAACATGCATACACCTCACTATTCACGTCTCTAGCCCTCTCTATCAGCATTTGTATACTGAATAGTGCATCTCTCGTGCCTAGTCCGCATCTAAATCCAAATTGGGTGTTACTGATTTGCTCCTTTATTTTCCTATATATTCTTTCATGTATGATTTTTAAGAAAGCTTATCAGTCTATGATCTTTGCATTTCTTGGCTTTGTTATTTTTGGGGATAGTGATGAAGGTGGAAGTTAGCCAGTCTTGTGGGATCTCCCCTGTCGTGTATATTTAGTTAAATAATTCGGTTATAGGTGTTCTTCGTTTATTAACTTTATTATTTCGGTGTAGATCTCATCCGGGCCCGGGGATTTACCGTTCTTCATGCGCCGTATTGCTGTCTTTACTTCGTTTTTAGTAATGCACGGTCCATCAGCTGTGTCCATGGTTGTCAATTCTTCTCTTCGTTCATCTGAGAAGACACTCTGGATATACTCTTCCCAGGTCTCTAGTCTCGCTTGGGGTCCCCAGATTGTCTTTCCATTATCATCTGTTAAAAGTGTTTTTTTGGTTTTATTTCTAATGCCTGTAATTTGCTTTATCTTGTATATACTTGCGGAGTCATGCTTTCGTTCCAGTTCCTCTATCTCGGCACATTGTTCGCTCAACCAACTTGTTTTTTCTTCTTTAATCTTATTTTTGATTAGTTCATAAGGAATGAAATTAAATCTTTTTTTTAGGTGACCTCTTCTTTATGTTTGGCAACTATTCTGCGGCTTTTCAAGCATACCACAGTGCAAAAAGAGATTATAACGCTGATCAAGCCTGGCTTTACTTTGCAGGAGCATTAGAAATGGCCGCGTTATCCGCTTTTATGGCCGACGACAGTTCCAGAAAGACATACGACTATATGGAAGAAAGTATCAAGACTTACTTGAATACATGCAAAATGCCGCAGTTTGCAACGAGAGCAACTATACTTAGTTCTGAGTGCTTGAAAGCGAATCAACTGTACGGCGAGACGGCTCATCAACTTATAAGGATGACGAGTGAAGATTCCGATCTCCGATCAGCTCTCCTCTTAGAACAGGCTTCTTATTGTTTTATGTTGTCGAATATGCTTCGGAAGTATGCTTTTCACATCGTTTTATCGGGACATCGTTTTTCTAAAGCCGCTCAGAAAAAACATGCGTTGAGGTGTTACAGACAAGCTTATCAAATTTATGTGGATGCTGGTTGGGATTTAGCTAGTGACCCAATTCAATATACCATTGGACGTTTGGCGAATAATCTACAAAAATATGATGAAGCTGTCGAATCGTTTGCAGAGCTTTTAACAGGTATAGTGTCGCTATCTATGGTGCTTTAATTTTATTATGTATTATAATTTTATTTATGATTATTTACTATTAGTACTAAAAAAATAGACGAGAGAACTTACACCAGTTTTCTGTCGACTTTTCAACCTATCCTACAAAAGGGGTATATTTCTTTCCTGCTGGAGTATTATTAGCGACCATTAATATGGCTTTCGTAAGCAAAGATCAACAGATCATCTTCTAACTTATGTAACACATGTTTGCAACAACGCAATTAAACACTTTGGAGAATCCCAAGCGGTTGCACTTGATATATCCAAGGCATTTGATCATGTTTGACCCGATGAATTGTTGGCTAAGCCACGCTCTTATGGTATGTCTGAAAAGTTCTGTTTACGGCTCTCGTATTTCCTCAGAGAACATCCGTTATAAATAGCAGTCGACAGATTTCTTTCTAACACCTTTATTATCAACGTTTGTCTGCTCCAAGGCTCGATACTGTCTACTACTCTCTTTCTCATTTACATTACTGATCTGCTGGAAAGGACCATGAATTCAATCTACAGTTTTGCAGATGACAGTGCGCTTATTTCTTCATTCACTTTGAACGCTCGAACATCGGTTACTTATGTAAATATCCACAGACAACAGGAAGTGGTTCAACTTAAGAAAGACCTGAAAGAAGCTCTTTTTTGGAGTGACAGTAACCAAGAAGAATTTGACGCTGCAAAAACCCAAGCGGCAGTTTTTCCTAAAAACGTTAACGTTGGTGAACTTGACATAGTTATGTCGAGGCACTCCATTCCTCTAGCATCGATACTCAATTTGCTGGGCGTTAATTGAGAGCAAATATGTCTCGGCATGAACATGTTTATGAGAATAGGTCAACAGAATCTCTACTTAAAAATGTAATAGATGGAATACACCAAGCAGCCAAAGAATCCTTAGGAATTAAATAACCATATCACAAATCTAGGTAGTACTGGTGGAACGATCAACTACAACTACAACTTAAGAACAAAAAACAAAAGCTCTATGAAAAATGGATGAGTACAAAGAGGCATGAAAACAGATAAGAATACAAAGAAGCTATGTCAATATTCAAACAAGCTGTAGTTCAAACCAAAAATTAAAGCTGGTCAAACAAATGCCAAGAATTAGATGAAAACATAGATGGACGTAAATCTAGAGAATCATGGAGATTTATTAAAAATCTAAGGACACAAACGAGAGATGAAATAAATATAAACTCAATTACAGCCCGACAATGGGAGGAACACTATAAATCTCTCCTGGTGGAGCAAAGATCAGAATATTTAAACAAATCCCCCAAGAAAATTCGAATTGTTGGAGAACCCATAGATCTTGATATAGACAGGACAAAGTAAGCCATATATTTACTAAAAAACAATCGGGCTCCAGGTCCGGAAGGTATTCCTGCAGAATTAATAAAGAATGGAACTGAAAAACTATTTAAGATCTTAACAGACATTTAAATGAGGTTTACATCTATACATAAAAGGGGCAACAAAAAGAACTGCAGTAACTATCGAGGTATAACGGTGACAAGTACATTAAGCCGACTCTACGGAAAAATATTAAAAGATCCCATATGTGAAGAGTATCATCCCTACGAATCTGAAGGGCAAAACGGTTTTAGAGCAGGTCGATCAACAATTGGCAGTATTTTTTGTTTAACATAAATTATCGAAAAAAGAACAATGCGTTCACAAGATGTATACCTACTTCTAGTATATCTGACAAAGGCATATGATACGGTCTCTATTGTTAAATTATGGGAAGTCCTAGAAAAATCTAATATTAATGTGATTATTACGGATGCCATTAGAGAATTCTATAGAAACACAACATCTAGATTAAAAGTAGGAAATAAACTTTCAAAGGGCTTCGATGTAACCAAAGGCCTACGCCAGGGATGTTCTTTGTCACCCACCCTATTCAATATATACATCGATGAAGCTCTGGGAATGTGGAAATGGAAATGTAATGGCATGGGAATAGCAATAGGGGACACAACCCTATACACATTATATTACGCATATGATCAAGTGGTGGTGGCTCAAGATAAAGAAGACCTGGAATACATGTCCCGGCAACTATTCGAAGAATACAGGAAATGAGAATTACAAATAAATACAGAGAAGACATAATATTTAAACATTTGACAAGAACCGTCACCAGGAGATCTGATTCTAAACAGTGAAACTATCAACTGTTGTGAAGAATACGTATATCTGGGCACAAGACTCATCAAGACTGGCCGAAACAATACAAGACAGAATAACAAAAGGAAAAAAGGTTAGTGGGGCATTGAACTCAATACTGTGACAAAAAAATATTAGAGCGGAGACAAAAAAGAAAATCTATAACTCTATATTACAACTCACACTGACTTATAGCTCGGAAGTATGGCAGCTGACAAATAAACAAAAAGATAGCCTACTTGCAATGGAAGTAGATTCCTGGAGAAGGTTTGCAGATAAATCTAGACTCGAGCATGTTATAAATGAGGACATAAGGAATTTAATGCAGGTAGAACGTACAATAATTGACGATATCGAAAAACAACAGCTAGCTTGGTCAGGACATGTAAACCGAATGCCAAGGGAAAGACCACCAAAAAAGATTTTAGAATGGATCCCTACAGAAAAGAGGAAAAGAGGATGACCACCCACAACATGCCTGCAAGGAATAACAAAGGCAATGTTTGCAAGGAATCTCTTAGAAGATGACTTGGAGGATAGAAATAATTGGCGATTAGGAATCCAAAGGCGAAAAAGGCTATAAACGGGATTATATATATATATATATATATATAAAATATGTATATATATATATATATATATATATATATATATATATATATATATATTATATATATATATTTATATATATATATATTTATATATATGTATATATATATATATATATATATATATATATATATATATATATATATATATATATATTTATATATATGTATATATATATATATATATATATATATATATATATATATATATATATATATATATATATATATATATATATATATATATATATATATATATATATATATATATATATATATATATATATATAATATATATATATATATATATATATATATATATATATATATATATATATATATATATATATATATATATATATATATATATATATATATATATATATATATATATATATATATATATATAGGTCGTTTCTGACCGATTTGACTCTATGACATGATGTCCTAAACTTAACCGTTTTCGAGATATTGAAGTTTAAGGATTTTCTAAAAAAAACATGTTGTTTTTTGCTTTTATATCGATTTTTTTTTATTAGAGGTTCTTGAGTGTGATTTTTTGGTTATTTTTAGTTAGTCTGTATGTCACGTATCAAAAATCATCAAAAAAATTTGAACTAGTTACTAACAGTTTCAAATGGCGGCTTGTTAATGTTTCTAAATTACGAATTTTTACCAAGTGTTTCCTACTTTAAATCAATAAAGAGAAAAAAAAATGTATGGAAGTTAATCTGCAAATTATTTTAAAAACTTTTACGTCTTTTTAGCTATCAAAAAAGGTATAATACTAGGAGTTTAATAGGAAAACTGTACACAGAATGACACCTAAAGCGGGCTCGGGTAGCAAAAGGTAAATTTTTAGTTCTAGGTGAAAATACGAAAAATACACACAAATAAAAAAAAACCTTGCAATTTAATATTTTTTATTAATTATAATTCATGTTCTATATGGTCGCCCCTATTTCTAACACAAATTCTCATTCTTTTTCTTAAATTACTTTTCACAACGCTGGTTGTGAGGTGCCGCCTCATTTCGTCAGCCGCATCAATTATTTTTTGTCTTAGGACATCCACGTTTTCGATAGGAGTCATCTGGTCGTATACGAGACTTTTCATGTGACCCCACACATAAAAATCCATCGGTGTTAGGTCTGGGCTTCTCGCCGGCCAAGGTATGGGTCCCCCCTCTTCCAATCCATTTGTTGGGATAATTGTCATTGAGCCATGCACGAATACTTCCTATGTAGTGAGCTGGGCAGCCATCGTGTTGAAAGTACATGTTTTGTCTCAAACCAATAGGTAGGTCTTCCATCAAATTAGGTAAATCGTTCCGCAATAAATTGTCGTATTCCTCGCCATTCAAATTATCTGGCAGGAAGAATGGCCCAACCAAATAATTTGAAATTATACCCATCCACACATTTAAGCTGAATGTTGTTTGTGATCCTTTCGTTCTTTTTTTGTTTGGGTTGCCTTCCTCTTTAGAAGCCCAATAGTGGGCATTGTGGTAGTTTGTAAGACCGTCTTTGTCGAATTTCGACTCGTCAGTCCATAGTATTTTCTTAAAAAAAGATGCATCTTCGACATCGGTATTGAGTATAAATCTGCAGAATTCTAATCGTCGCAACGGCTCCCCTTCAATGACTTGCACGGGCGTATAGTGGTAAGGGTGTTGTGAGACAACATTTGTAGATGTGGTTGGGTCCACCTCAAAGAGACGTCGTATTTCGTTTTCTTCGTCTTCGTCAAAGATACGTGGTCGTCCCATGTCAGTCCGCCGTCTTTGTACGGAACCAGTTTCTCGTAGTCTTCGATAAGTTCCATCAAATACGCTAACATCAGGTACACGACGAGTAGGATATCGCAGTATGTATTCATCACGTGCACGCGACGACACTCCTTCGCAAAATCCGTAACACATTAGGATGTCAGCATATTCCTCGTTGGTATACGTTGCCATATTCACAAGCAGAGATCAAAATCCAGTTACGAGCCAATTCACACAGTTAGAAGATGAAACACAGATATTTTTGAAAAGCACGGCATAGCACATCTACCACGGACGAATTGCATGAGCAGACTAAAAATCATTCAATAATGTTTAGTGAACAAAAAATGTCACTCGCACAGAGAGTACCCCCCCGACCGGAAAAATGCTTACCCAACCCTTTTTATTGTTTGAAGGTGCAGGTAGTAAACCGGTAATTGGTAGTATCTAAATTCTATTATTATGTTACTCTACAGTCCCTGGCCAAATTATTAGACGCACTGTATTTTTTTTTAGTAATTTTATGTTTCTTAAGAGTTTTTATGCAATAATGGTATATTTAAACTACAATATTATTGATTTTTATTTAAAAGAATTGTTGTAGACTACATATTTGTATTTATTTTTAACATATGGCAACACTGTGTTGACAAAGTGATACATGAACGTAAATAAGTACAAACCTGTATCAGTCGCGATCGGAATCGAGTCAGGTACGGACGTGTTTCTGTGGCTTTATGGACTGTGATGGTTTGTTTAACAGTTTTATACTACTCAGTTATTAGTTTATTTTGTATGCAGTGTTTTAAAAAAGTAATTGGACTATTTTCATTATGGGTAGAAAAGGCGATCTTTCACCACGTAAAAAAAGCTGAAGTGAAGGCCCTTGTGTTTGCGAAAACATTTACAAACCGAGAAATATCACGAAGATTGGAGGTTTCTGAAGCTAGTGTACGACGCATAAAAAGAAAATTGAGTCAGGGAAGAAATTAAGCCCGAAAAGAAAGAAAAGATGCGGTAAAAAAAACCAATTTTCACTCCACGGTCAGAGAGATGTTTGAAGAAAATTTGTGTAGAAAACAGATTTGCTACCACAAAGGTAATAAAATCACAACTCCAGGATGCTAGCGTAAATGCTTCTGAGCGCACTGTTCGAAGAAAATTGAAAGAATTAGATTTTAAGGCCTGTCGCCCCGCCAGGAAGCCCAAGTTAACAGCTGCAATGAAAGCAAAGCGCCTGAAGTGGGCCAAACAATGGCAAGACAAAGATGTGGACTTCTGGAGATCGGTAAGATACAGCAATTTAATCAATAATTGATACATTATTATCATTTTCAGTTAAATAAAGCAAATAAACATGGAAGTTTATATATTTTTCCTATTTTTGACAGGTCTGCTTCAGTGACGAAAGCACATTCGAAATTTTGCAGAATAAAGCTCAGTATGTGCGTCGTCGTCATGGAGAAAAGTTTCATCCTGATTGTGTCGTCCCGACGGTTAAACATCCCACCAAAGTGATGATTTGGTCAGTCATCAGCGGCAAGGACACTGGACGTCTGTACGTTGTCAAAGGAATAATGAGGCAAGATCAGTACAAAGAAGTATTACAAAATCGGTTGATTCCGCAGCTCAGAGAATGGTTTCCAAATGGGGAACCATTCACTTTCATGCAAGATGGAGCTCCCTGCCACACTGCTCGGTCTGTTAAAGCTTTTTTGGCAGAAAAAAAATATCCCTCTGTTGGATTGGCCCTGATATGAACCCCATTGAAAATGTGTGGGAGCTGATGAAAAGAGAAGTGGCTAAAGATGTGATTACCAACAAAACCCAGCTCCTAGAAAAGATTATTCATGTGTGGAATCATCATCCTCAAATGCAGGAGACAGTACAATCTTTGATAGCGGCTCAACTAAATATTGACTTTTACTAACATTAATTTCACTTTTCTTTAAAACTTAATAAACTTATGCTTTTCTAAATTAATGCTGTTTTATTTATGTCAAATAAATAGGTAATTGATTGGATAATATAAAAATAAAAAACAAATCAATTTAAAATAATAAAACGGTACAATATCACTCGGTAATTAATATTTTACATGAAATCTTGCAGTGCGTCTAATAATTTGGCCAGGGACTGTACATTTGGGCCTATTGAAATCTCATTTTCTTAGAATTTTCAATAGATCCATTAGATATTATACCGTTCTAGATAGCTAAAAAGACGTAAAAGTTTTTAAAATAATTTACAGAGTAACTTCCATACATTTTTTTTTTCTGTTTATTGATTTAAAGTAGGAAACACTTGGTAAAAATTCGTAATTTAGAAACATTAACAAGCCGCCATTTGAAACTGTTAGTAACTAGTTCAAATTTTTTTGATGATTTTTGATACTTGACATACAGGCTAACTAAAAATAACAAAAAAATCGCACTCGAGACCCTCTAATAAAAAAAAATTGATATAAAAGCAAAAAAAAACATGTTTTTTTAGAAAATCTTTAAACTTCAATATCTCGAAAACGGTTAAGTTTAGGACATCATGTCATGGAGTCAAATCGGTCAGAAACGACCTAAACTATAACGTCCTTAATTATCTAGGACGACTTTCCCCCGTTAACCCTGTATATATCAGGTGTACAAGTATGAAATACGGATTTCAGACAACAGATGGTGCACCAATGCAGTTTGTGCTATAAAGATTTGGGTGCTATAAGAAAAGGGTGTGCATAGTGTTGTGTTCAATATGTCGAAATTTATACCGAACAAAGAGCATTCGCGGACAGCATTAATTTTTTGTTTTCATTTGAAAAAAACTGCTGTTGAATCATACCGATTACTTCGAGAAGCTTATGGTGAACATGCTCCATCGCAAGATACGTGTGAACGATGGTTTCGGCTTTTCAAAAGTGGTGTCTTCGATGTTGCAGACAAGGAAAGTGGAAAACCGCCAAAAAAATACGAAGATGTGGAATTGCAAGCATTGTTGGATGAAGATGATTCGCAAACACAAAAACAACTCGCCGAGCAATTCGGCTTTAGTCAACAAGCTGTTTCCAATCGGCTACGAGAGATGGAAAGATTCAGAAGACCGATAGATGGGTACCACATGAGTTGAACGACAGGCAAATGGAAAAGCACAAAAACACGTGTGACATTTTGCTCGCTCGGTACAAAAGGAAGTCGTTTTTGCATAGTATAATTACAGGGGATGAGCAGTGGATTTATTTTGAGAATCTCAAGCTCAAAAAATCATGGGTAGACCCAGGCGCACCATCTACATCGACCGCAAGACCAAATCGCTTGGAGAAAGACTATGCTCTGTGTTTGGCGGGACCAGAGGGGCGTGCTCTATTATGTGTTCTTCCGAATGTAACATGTTTTTTTAGAAAAAAAAATCATCATTTCATATATATATATATATATATATATATATATATATATATATATATATATACACATATATATATATATATATATATATATATATATATATATATATACATATATATATATATATATATATATATATATATATATATAGTATATATATATATATATATATATATATATATATATATATATATATATATATATGAACATGTCGCAAGCATAGCATAGAGAGCTTTTCAAAAGCTGGAAATATTATTTCGAACTAGAAAGCTTTACACTCCACAACAACTGTTAATTCTGTACGAAGCTCAAATTCAACCAACTATGGAATACTGCTCCCATGTTTCGTGCTCTGCTTCGAAACATACAGTGTATTTGTTGAATTATGTTCAGAAGAGAGTTGTTCACCTGACTGGAAACCCAGAACTGACCAGAAACCTTGGAAAGTTGAAGAACGGTGTGCGACTTGAGTCTACTCGACAAGTGTTTTCTTGGAAAGTGTTCGATGGATGTAGCCCGCCTAATTCCTAAAGCAGTGCATGCTAGGAATACACGTCGCGCTAATACTTCACTTCCCTGTGAAGTTCAGATTGTCACTTCTCGCACAGTCCTTTTTAAGCAGTCCTTTTTATGGAGAACCTCATCCCTTTGGAATTATTTGCCTAAAACTGTGTTTCCCACCGAGTACAATTTACAGCGATTCAGGACCGACGTAAATCGCTTTTCCCGCACACTTGTCGCTCTTGTAGAGCTTTAGCATTTTTTCTTCACCACGTGTGCTATGCCCATAAAAAAGTTCAAAGTAAATGAAGAAATAAACGTACTGTCATTGGGGAAACTGTAGATTCGATTCCTTATCCTTTCCTACGCCTTGTTAATATAAAGAGGAAACAGTGTATTCGACAGTTTGGAGCCTTGGGGCTTGCGAGCGTTGATTTTGACTAATGGTCTAACGCCTGACTAAAGAAACCTGGAATTGTTGGGAATTGTTGCGACAGGCACCCAGTTTATTTTTAATTATTCGATTACGTGCTTCCTTGGTTTCGTCGATTATTTATTGGAAGGACATTTCTTCAAGAAAGGATTATAAGTTTCTACGCCGACCAAAATAACTTTGGAAACCTCGTTACCTGAACTAACCAAGAGAAAGTTTGAAAATATTCAATGAGTCCTTTTCATTTAGTAACACGTAGGCTGAAAAGTTTTTGGTCTAGCTACTTAAAACACATTTTTTTGCAAAAATCGACTTTATTTATCAACATAGCCTCCTTTAAGAGCGGTACAATCAGTTCAACCTACCTTTCTTGTAGAAGGATTTATTTTTACCTTCAGATTAGGTCTCAGTTTTGGCGATAACTTCTTTTCATTGGAGCCAAATCTCTTTCTCGAGACCATTTTTTTGAGGTCTGCTAATAGATAATAGTCGCTGGGGGCCAAATCTTGAGAATACGGTGGATATATATATAATGATCACGCTGAGTTAAACTTTAACTTTAGAAGAGCTAATTTCCCACTTATGTATGACTTAATACTACATGCGGACTGGTCCCCTGTTACTGACTGTCTGTCTCTGGAGGACGCTTGTCAGATCCTGTATGTCACACTAAATAATATCTTTGTTGCAAGCGTGCCTCAGAAGTCACAACGTAGAAGGCACTTCCCTCTTTGGTACACCAGGGAGATCATAGATAATATTTATAAAAAAGAAAATGCTTATCGTAATTATAAAGTGTTCAAACTCAACTTTTACTATCAGAAATTCACTTCTCTTCGTAGGTTAATGAAGCAGCAGTCTAGTGTTGCCTATAGAGAATATATCCGCAGTACTGAGAATAACATCTCTGACGATCCCTCCAGCTTCTGGGCGTTTATTCAGAGTAAACGCTCTCAATCTGGCATTCCTAATAACATGAGAAATAATGATCATGTCTATAACGACCCACCTAGCATAGTCACTGCCTTTGGTGATTGCTTTCACAGCGTATTTATTAAGTCGGCTAGGCCTGAGGAGTATAGTTATTGGGGAGCTCCCTCTTTCTTTATCGACGTTCCCGAAATTTCCGAGAGGGATATTGTAACTGCGGCTAGGTCTCTCAAGAATAAACTGACCTCCGGTTCCGACGGCATTCCCAGTTTTGTTGTCAAGGATTGCGTGTCCGCTCTATCCGTTCCTTTACTCCATATCTTTAATCTAGTGTTGACGACTCATACGTTTCCTGCTACTTGGAAGGTTTGCCAAGGTCCGACCTATCTTGAAGTCTGGGGATCCGGGTGTGATTGATAACACAGCCCCACAAAAAAAAAGTGGGGTATACTTTTGATGCGATATATCAGATCAGTAGTATTTTTGCCCGCTGATCACGAATCTGACGTCAGAATATCGCCATCACATCTCAATTTTTTTCTAACCTCAAAAATAGGTAAAAATTAGTAAAAATTAAGAAAAATATACTCCTAAAAAATTGATTCAAGCTTTTTCATGAATCCAAAGATGTATTAATATGTATTCGGACACGCTAAGCTAATATTCATCGGTTGGATTAAGCCATAGAGTTCTGTTTTCTTTCTAACCTCAATAAATCAGACAGATATAGTGCTTCTCGAATGCAAAAACGAATTCAAATTAAAATTCAACCGATTCTTACCAAATTTGGTACACGGGGGTTTTTTGGGTTGCTGATCATGAATTTGAGGTCGGATTTGCAAAATTCAAAATGGCGGATCCAAGATGGCGGACAAAATTTTTGAAAACCAACCGATTCCTACCAAATTTGGTATACAGTTGGGGAATCCTCAAACCTGATACTCTTAAACCCTAAACCCTGAAACCTTAGACTCCCACACCCTGTAACCTCAAAAAATAGACCTCAATAACCCTGTAACTTTAAAAATGAGACCCAATAAACTCAAAACCAGGACTTTTAAACCATATAGTCTCAAATAGTAGACCCTTAAGCCCTAGAATTGCGAAGGTTAGACCCGCGCCCAACTTTCCTTTTTTTGGCTGTATCTTGTTCTTTTTTCCGCGAATGACCTATTCAAAGGCTTTCTGCCCAAACGCTTTTGAAGACTTGTTTCTCTTTTTAGCCACCAGCAATAGTCCGCTAGCATATGGTCATCCCATCGTCCTTGATACCGATTTTCTATGATTTTCAGATCTTGGTGAAAACGTTCCCCTTGCTCCTCACTGTAGTCACCAAGATTATCTGGGAAATCATCGATGTGGGAGTCCAGGAAATGTAATTTTATATTCATTAAGCAACCTAATGTTTGAAAATTTTTTACCATTTTCTCGACTATTTCTTTGTACTTAGGACTTTTATTATTTCCCAAAAGTTTGTTGCGACTTCTTTAAAACTAAGCCAAGCAGCTTTTTCAACTTTATTCATTTTAGTAACAAATAATGAATCTTGAAACAATTTTCTTATTTGTGGCCCGTCAAATACGCCTGCCTTAATTTTAGCTTCAGAAAATTTCGGAAATTTTTTATGCAAATATTTGAAACATGGGCCGTTTGTATCTAATGCTCTCGTGAATTGTTTCATAAGTCCAAGCTTAATGTGAAGCGGGGGAATAAGAACTTTTCCTGGATCTACCAATGGTGGAAACAATACATTATTTTCACCAGGAGTGATCGATTCTCTTGCTGGCCAAATTTTTTTCTTATAATGACGTTCCCTGTCTCTGCTATTCCACAGACATTTATAACAGGGATAAAGTGTAAACCCTGACTGTTGGCCAAGCAATATTGTTACAATTTTCAGATCTCCACAAATTTTCCAGTTATGATCAGCATATTTTATTTTTATCAAAAGCTGCTTCATTTTTTCATATTGCTCTTCCATAACTGTGGAATGAGCAATCGGAATGGGAGCGTAAACGTTGGTATTATGCAGCAAAACTGCCTTAATGCTCCGTTTAGAAGAATCAATGAACAGTCTCCATTCTTCAGGATCGTATGAGTTATTTTGAAATTCATCCATTAGACCTTTTACATCGGTACAATATTAAAGTGACAATTCCTCGTCCATTGTGAAATATTTTCGAAATTCTTCATCTCTGTTTCTATAATAAGAAATCGTAGCTTCTGGCTTAAGTAAATGTATTTTCTTTAAAAAGGAAGCAAGATGCTCTGAACCATCTTTGGATAAGCCTAAATCTCTGACTAGATCACTAAGTTCTGACTGTGATACGAGTATTGGTTCTGGTTTACGGTTGTATGGTAGAAATTCTTTATCTGTGTCACTAGTATATGATAGGTTGTCACTAGAACATTCATTAGTAACAGTGTTTGAATCTTTTTCGACAGTCTCAATGTTTTCGGCATGAACTGATAAGGTGAAATCATTTGTTTCCATAACATCAGCATCAAGTGGTTCAGGAGGCGGAATTAGTTTAGTTGGTCTTGTTACTGTCGAAACATCGTTATAAGTAATAGTGCTTTTATTTTTTCGGTTATGCCTAGATACAACATTCATACAAAAGTAGCAATCATTTTCACTGTATGGTCTATTCCATATTGCTGGTCTGGAATATTTAATCGCCTTCTTATTGATGTACAACATTATTTTGCAAGAACTGCAAATGATGTGGGCAACCCAATCTGTATCCTGGTGCTGTATTTCAATGTTAAAACAATCCTTATATAACGTTTTAATCTTATCCGTTATCGGTGACCCCATTTTACTCAATACGTGTTGACAGCAAATATAACAAAATGAATCACTGTTTTTATCGCACTTATGAAAAGTCCTTGTACCGTAAGACCGTTTTTCTTGTAGCATTATACTCTACATGAGCCAAGTCACCCACACATGAAGAGCTACGGTCGCTGGATGACGACGGCTGCGGGCCCGCTTTCCCACCCTGACCAACCGCCGATACTGGGTTTCCGAGTCCCTGCATCGTAAGTCTCTTTCTTCTACCTGCCATGACGGCATCTAAGCCGTTATCCAGGGACTCTGCCGGCTAGTGGAGTAACACTGGTGCCCACCGTCACCACGTGGAGGTGCCCTGGATGCAGGTAGAAGAATAAAAATCGACCGATGAATTTTCTCGGCGTTCAAAATGGCGCGAAAACATCTGCCATCTTGAATTTTACAAATCCAACCTCAGATTCGTGATCAGCGACCCAAAAAATCCCCGTGTACCAAATTTGGTAAGGATCGGTTGAATTTTAATTTGAATTCGTTTTTGCATTCGAGAAGCACTATATCTGTCTGATTTATTGAGGTTAGAAAGAAAACAGAACTGTATGGCTCAATCCAACCGATGAATATTAGCTTAGCGTGTCCGAATACATATTAATACATCTTTGGATTCATGAAAAAGCTTGAATCAATTTTTTAGGAGTATATTTTTCTTAATTCTTACTAATTTTTACCTATTTTTTGAGGTTAGAAAAAAATTGAGATGTGATGGCGATATTCTGACGTCAGATTCGTGATCAGCGGGCAAAAATACTACGGATCTGATATATCACATCAAAAGTATACCCCACTTTTTTTTTGTGGGGCTGTGTAATTATCGACCCATATCTATTTTATGTAATTTCTCTAAAATTCTTGAAATTATTTTGCATAAATTTATTTTCTCAAAAGTGAGAAATAAGCTTTCTACTGACCAACACGGTTTTATGCCTAGCAGATCCACCACTACAAATCTTGCCTCATTCTCGCAGTTTGTGTGCGACGGTATCAATGATGGGAGCCAGATTGACGTGGTCTATACGGATTTTCGCAAAGCCTTCGATCGACTTGATCACTACTTACTGTTGTATAAGGTCGGATCTCGTTTCGGGCTCTCAAATAACCTGATTGATCTTTTAAATTCATACCTCCTGGATCGCAGGTTTTTTTTGGAAATCAGTGGGTTTACATCGCCTCTCCATATTCCCACTTCAGGGGTTCCCCAGGGTTCCAATCTGGGACCTCTTCTTTTCAATATGTTTGTTGACGACTTGCTGAGTGAGATAGGTTGCCGGAAGCTTGCTTATGCCGATGACCTTAAGATTTTTAAACGCATAGACTCGGTTTCTGATTGCCACGAATTACAGAGCAGCATTAATGCTCTCACCAACTGGTGCTCTACTAACAGGCTCAGCCTAAACGTTTCCAAATGCAATGTCGTCCGATATTCCTATCGTAACAACCCTATATTTTTCAATTATTCCGTAGGTGATACTGTTCTACAGAATCTTCGTTCAGTTAGAGATTTGGATATCATCTTTGACGAGAAATTCTCTTTTGCTGACCATATTGAACAAATGGTTGCTGGTGCATCAAGGATGCTGGGTTTCCTGATTAGAAATTGTAGAGACTTTACTAACATATCTGCAGTCAAGCTTCTCTATTATTTCTTCGTTAGGTTTAAGTTTGACTATGCTTCTATTGTTTGGTATCCAATATACAATTGCCATAACAACCCAATTGAATCTATACAGAGGCGCTTCATTAAATATCTTATTTTCAAGAGGGATGGTGTCTATCCGGACCGCGGTGTTGATCATGGACTAATCTTGTCAAGGTTTAATGAGTTGTCTTTTGCAAAGAGAAGGGACATTCACTCCATCAAATTCTTATATAAGCTGTTAAATCACCATATCGATTGCCCTTTCCTATTAAGTAATGTATCTTTCCATGTACCACGCCTTGGGGCAAGGCGCTCACCTATTTTTAGCCTCGGCCGGGCTAGGTCAAATATATTATTCCATAGCCCTATTTATATAATGTGCAAGAACGGGAATGTCATTGGAAACTCCGGTGACTTCCATTGCAGTAGGCTGTCGGTGCTTATTTTCTCTTTGCTCAGTGTTTAGAGGTTGCTCAAATTTGTAATTTTTTATTTACTATTTTTATTTGTTTTATAATTTGGAGATTGTTCAAACATTTTAATTTTATTTTAATTGTATCATGTTCTTCTTTTATATGTAGCTCATTAGTATAAACGTTATTCCTGTAATTGGGCCCTGGCCTGTTGGAATTGAATTTATAAATAAATAAGGAAACAATTCGAACTACACTTCATGCAATTTTGCCATCGTAACCATTGATTTGTGACACGGTGCATTGTCTTAATGAAAGAGCACTTTTTTCTTGTTCATTTGGGACCGTTTATTTGCGATTGCTGCCTTCAAACGCATAAATAACTTTATATAATATTCGCTATTGATGGTTATTCCCTTCTCAGCATAGTCAATGAAAATTAATCCATGCGATCCTAAATTACAAAGGTCAAATCTTCCCAGCCGACTGTTGTGTCTTTGATCGCTTCCTGCGGCTTTCACCGGCTGCTGTCCACTCAGCTGATCGCCGATTTGATCCCAGTGTGTAGTGGTGGATCCATGTTTCATTGATTGTCACGTATTGCATGAAAAAATTCTTTTTGTTGCGCTTAAACAGGTCCAAACTGCGCTAAGAATCATCAACACGTTGTTGTTTTTGGTCCACTGTGAGCAAACGCGGTACTCATTTCGAATAGAGCTTTCTCATGCCCAAATGTTCATGCAAAATATAACCAACACATTATTTTGATATCTTTGGGGTGTCAGCTATCTCACACAATTGCACTTTACGGTCATCCAAAACAATTTTGTGTATTTTTTTAGATGTTTTCCACCTCATTTGGGCGTCCAGAGCGTTCAGCATCATTTGTGTCTGTACGACCGCGTTTAAATTCAGCATACCAGTAAATGATGAGTGATTTTCCAGGGGCAGAGTCCCCGTAACACTTATCAAGCCATTGCTTTGCTTGAACGGTATTTTTTCCCATCAAAAAACAGTATTTAATCAACACACGAAATTTGATTTTTTCCATTGTTTTGAAAATATCAAACGTAGCGTCACTAAAACCACCGTAACTTGTAAATTAATCGTCGAAATGTCATGAAATTTTGACACATATCGTTTGAAGGTTGATTTCTAATGCCAAATATTGCGCGCATTAGGCGCATTTCTATTGCTGATTGGTAAGAGCATTCGATATTAAAACCAGTTTGCTAGGATTTAGGGTGACAATGTAAATCTCCGAATCAGTGATTAAAAACAAGTCAACAAGACTGGCGAACTCTCCATGACGGTTAGGAAGCCGTGTTGTTTCACCGATGAGCTGATTGAGAAATATTCAGTTTTATTGTGTTGCCATTCCATTTACGTAATAAACTAAATTTGTATTATTGTTATAGTTAGTGATTTGTTTTATGGGTTTAGCACACGTGCTGCAGGGAACTCCCTAAAGCGCTTCAGGAGCGACATGTGTGTGGAAAAAGCGATTTATGTTGTTCTTGAATCGTTGTAAATTGTACTCGGTGGGGAACACAGTCCTGGGCAAATTATTCCAAAGGGATATAATATACTTATACATACATATAAAAGACTGCTTGAAAAGCGTTGTACGCGGAATAACAAGCTAAACCTCATACGGCTCTGGGAAGAATTAAGCGGGCTACATCCTTCAAACATTTTCCATGAAAATACTTGTAGAATAGACTCAAATCGCCAACCGTTCTTCGATGTTCCAGCGAATCAAGGCCACCGGTCAGTTCCGGGTCTCCAGTCAGACGAACAGCTCTTCTCTGAACAGAATCCAACAAATGCAGTGTATGTTTGGGAGCGGAGCCTCAAACATGGGAGCAGTATTCCATAGTTGGTCGAATTTGAGCTTTGTAAAGAATTAACAGTTGTTGTGGAGTGTAAAGCTTTCTGGTTCGAAATAATATTCCCAACTTTTAAGAAGCTCTCCTTGCTATGCCTGCAACATGTTCATGCTAGGACATATTTGCTCCCAAATTAATGCCCAACAAATTGAGTGAGATGTTAGGGGAATGGAGTGCCCCGACACAACAACTTTTTGAGAAAAAAACTGCCGCCTGGGTTTTTGTAGCGTTAAATTCGACTTGGTTACTGTCTCCCTAGATCGAATTTTTTTCAGGTCTTTATTAAGTTGAACGACTTCCTGCTGTCTGCGGATATTCGCCTGAGTAGCTGATGTCCGAGCGTTCAAAGGGAATGAAGAGATAAGCGTACTGTCATCTGCAAAGCTGTAGACTGGATTCCCGGTGTTTTCCAGCAGATCGTTATTGTAAATGAGAAAGAGAGTATGAGATAGTATGGCGCCTTAAGGCACACCAACGATCGCCACTCGTAAAGAACGCTCTCTGAGGAAATATGAGAGCTACAAACAGAACCTTTCAGACATACCACAAGAGCGTAGCTTAGCCAACAGTCCATCGTGCCAAACACGGTTGAATGCCTTGGATATGTCAAGAGCAACCTCTCGAGATTCTCCAAAGTGTTCAATTGCGTTGTTCCAAACATGTGTTACATAAGTCAGAAGATCTCCTGTTGATCTATGTCTTCGAAAGCCATATTGGTGATCGCTAATAATGTGTGATGCATGTACTTACTAATAAATTTACTTTATTTTCAGGTCAGAGCAAACGGACTGCCCAACAACAAGGAACGTTCCTAAAAGAGTATTTAACAATTCTACAGACGAAACTGGAAGAAGAGCATTCAAGTGAAACTCCCCTTTTACCCGTTCCAGAATTAGACAATTCTTTAATTAAAGTGTTAGTAGGTCCCACGAGACCTCTGTCAACTCCAGGAAAAATACCAGCTCTAGGAGTAAACTTCAATAATTGTGAAGATGTATCTTCCACAAATAGATGGCTGAAATTAGAAGAAATATTGCTTATGGAAGAAAGCGGCGCACCGCTTGTATTTAAACCTATGGTTACCCTGTACACTGCCAATTCCATGAACAAAAACACTCCAATAGCAATAATTAACGAACCCATACAGGTTCAACTGGAGTTAAGTAATAATTTGCAGACTGCATTGTTACTGAAAGATATTTATTTGCTTTGGAGTTATGAAAATGAGACTGAAACAATTACAAATAAAATTTTAAGTGAAAATGTCGATAAATACATAAAAACTTATGTGACCAAGTCGGTTATAATATCTGGGAACTGTAAACAAGATATAGTTTTAACGTTAACACCACTAGTTACGGGAAATTTGACGATATCGGCGGTTTGTTACACGCTTACCGGATCTAATGCTACCACGGACACAATTTTTGTTAAGGGAAAGAAAATAATCAATGTTTCTAACGATAGTAATGCAGTTAAGCCGATCTTCATTAAAATAGTTCCGTACGCTCCGTGTTTGCAAATTACTTTTTCCGAGGTTAATTTGGAATTTTTAGCGGGAGAATTGCAAAGAGTTTCTATAAACTTACAAAATACCGGATCGGTTCCTTTGAAGAATATATTGATATCAACTTCGGTTCCACATCTGTTGAGCAATTGTGAATTGAAGGGTAATTCACCTGAATATACAGTTGGTAAGTTGTTTTCTTTTTTTTTTATGGGCCTAGTACAAATGCTGCAGGGAAATCCCTAAAGCGCTATAGGAGCGACACGTATGCGGAAAAAGCGATTCACGTTGGTCTTGACTCGCTGTAAATTGTACTCGGTCGGAAGCACAGTCTCGGGCAAATTATTCCAAAGGGATGAGGTTCTCTATATAAAAGATTGCTTGAAAAAGGTTGTAGGAGGAGTAACAAGCTGAACCACATACAGATGTGAAGTATTAGCGCCTCGTGTATTTCTAGCATGCACCGCTCTGGGAGTGTTTGGATTATAAAGCTTTCTAGTTCGAAATATATTTGCTCCTTAATTAAGGCCGGAGATTTAATGAAAACATAAATAATGACAACGGGGAGCTTATGATAAATTTTTGCGCTAAAAACGAGTTGAGAATAAATAATACATATTTTGACCATAAGGAGCAATATAAATATACAGGGTGCGGCGCCAAAATCCGGACAAATTAAACATTTTTTTGAAACATAATTTTTATTTCAAAAATGGAGAAGTTTAAAATTATTTTTTTTACTAAATTGTTCGTTAGGTCATAAAGAACACATTTCCTCAATATAACCCCCTTCTGCTTGAACGATCGCCTCCATTCTCGGTCTGAAGCAGTCGCAGGCCTATTTTAATGAGGCACGGTCCATATCGGCGAATGCTGCTTCAATAGCGGCTCTCGGTGATGCAACGTTTGGATGTCTGAACTTGTTAGTGATCCTTTCAACCACGCTTCATACATAGAAGTCCAAAGGATTTAAATCTGGGCTGCTGAGAGGCCAAAATTCTTTGGACCAAAACATGTCGACATTGCCCGACAACCAATTTTGCACCAAATTACTTGTGTGCGCGGGCGCCACGTCCTGCTGGAAAACATACGGCTTTCCAGACGATACAGTTTCCATCCATGGCTTTACCACATTTATCAGAACAAATAATCTTCTTTTTTGACATTTTCCCCTTTGTTAAAGAAATGCCGTGGCATGACATCACCTTCACTGGACCCAACACTTAGCACGTGAACATTCGCCGGAAATGTCGTTCTGGAAACAATGGGAAGATCTTCAGGATCATGGGCGAGCCAGCGATTGATTTTCGCATCGACAGTAAAAATTTTTTCTTTAGAAAAAACCTGAGGCGTCCGGCAGCATTGTTTCGTAAAGAACAGAAAAGCAGATTACAGCGTTCAACTCGCTTTGTCCTGGCAGCTTCGGAAAGCATCTTTCTCATTTTAATTGTATAAGACTTGTAGCGGAGGTCCTCCTCGACGATTCGACGCATAGTTTTTTCACTCACACCGACAAGCGACGACAATTTTCGGATTGACTGCCCTGGATCCTCAAAAATCAGCTCCCGGGGCCCGTTGAATGATTTCGGGCGACCTGACAACGCTCTCCTTCGAGTGTGTTTTCCTTGCCAGTGTTGTAAAACCTTCGTTGGACTTCTTCGACTCGTTATACTTCGCGACAATATCATACACAGTCGATCTTGGGTACCCGAAGAATCGAATGTTTTCTGTTGCTGAGCGCCCAGCGCGAACACTTTCGATAATCGCGGCTCTTCGATTATACTCCGCACTTGGTTTCAACATTGCGACTATTTCGAGGTTATGAAAGTTTAATACGTGCGTTAAGCTGTTTGGACGCCAATCGCGACCTCTCGAAGTGGTATAGAACGGCGGAAAATTCAAATTGAATTTTTTCTGGATTTTGGCGCCGCACCCTGTACATTCGAGAATATTAGAGGTACCAGATTAATGATAAATTATGTCCTAACAAACAGAGAAATACATCCACGCCATATATTAGACGTAAGAAGCATGACATCACCAAACATAGGAAGTGATCATAATTTAGTTATGTATAAACTAAGGTGGAACCTAAGAAACACAGCAACACCAAAATAAGAAACTGGAAACAAAGATAAGAATAGAAAATCTACAAGAAGAATCAACTAGATACCTGTACCAGAGAAGACTGAAAGAAAAAATAAGAACAAATCAAATAAACGACCACGATAACATAAATGGTGACTGGTTAAAACTAAAAACAAACGTATTAGAAGCTGCATATGAGGCATTAGGAACTAAAACTGTCGATAAAAATCGAGAACAAAAACACCATGGTTCAGTGCAGAAATCAAAGAGAAATGCCATTGAAAGAAAGAAAGCTATCTAAAGTACAGGTCAATCAGACAGATGAACCCTACCAAAGATATAAAAGAATATGAACAGAAACTAACGAATTAATAAGAAGAACAAAAACCGAATACTGGGAGAGATACACAAGAAAATTAGAAACAGACTTCTATGGTCAACAAAAACAAATTTGGAGAATCATAAGACAGCAGAGAACTCAGATGAAAGAACTAATCGAGTATACACACGTGAAGAAAGGAACGTGGGTAACACATCTTACACAATTATATAAAAGAGAACAGAGTATGACACTGCTACAAACACCAGAGATAACGATAAACGAAGAAACATATATAACAGAAGAAGACATAATAGAAGCACTGGAAAAATTAAAAAACCGTAAATCTCCCGGCGAAGACGAAATAGCTAATGAACTACTAAAATATGGGGAACACTCTCTGGTTAAGCAACTCCAGACACTTATACAGATAATTATAAGATCGAATAGAATCCCAGATGAATGGAGAAGAGCGACGGTTATTTTAATGCACAAGAAGGGAGAAAAAAAAGAAGATCCAAATAACTATGGAGGCACAAATGTACTAAATTTTACACTGAAATTAAGAACAAAAATTATTACAACAAAAATAAACGGGAGAATACAACTGGAAGAAGAACAGCATTCAGCGATGCCGTCTTCATTGTGAGACAGGTAAAAGAAAAATCCATAGAATACAACATTCCAGCATACTTGTGCGTGATAGATTAAAAAAAATCTTTCGACAATGTGCAAATAGAAGACGTTATTCATCTATTATATAACAGGAACATCCCATTAGACCTAATTAATCGAGAATATATATAAAGACAACAAAGTAGTCGCAAGATTAGCAGAAGAAATAACTCCGTTCCTCTAGCATCGTCTTTCAATTTGCTGGGCGGTAATGTGGGAGCAAATATGTCTTGGCATGAACATGTTGCAAGCATAGCAAAGAGAGTTTCTCAAAAGCTTGGAATATTATTTCGAACTAGAAAGGTTTACACTCCACAGCAACTGTTAATTCTGTACAAAGTTCAAATTCGACCAACCATGAAATACTGCTCCCATGTTCGGAGCTCTGCTTCCACATATACACTGCATTTGTTGGAGACGCAGAACTAAAAATATTTTGCATTGCTTGTATATTTCTACATAATTTCGATGTGGTATACTAAGCTTCTCGACCCCTACGGATGTAGAAAATAGAAAGAAGCCTTTGTTCTATTGGGGCTTTTTTTTATATAAGATCTTCGGTTTTGAAACCAAGTTCTAAGTTCCACTATGAAAGGGTTTTCTTTTGAAAAAAATCTGTCTCCCCGGGTCACCAATTTTTAGCTTGGGTGTAAATTTTTAAAGGGTCCTCTTTTGTGAAAAATGTCCACCTTCGGTGAACGTTTTTTAGCTTCCTGTGTTGGAAGAGGTCTAAGCGTTTAGAGTTTCACTGCGAGAATGGTTTATTGTTCACCAAGGAGCTTCGTCTACAGTTATCGTTTGACGCCTCCTGATTTTCGTTTAGCGGCTCCACCTCTCTATAAGCAACTCCCCCTGTAGTGTGCACATTTTTTCCTTATTTATTTGGTATCCGTATGTCTTCCCTCAGGCTGCTTGAAGTTGGCTACGCCACTGGTTATGAGTAGTTTCAGCACAAGGTCGTTCTATTTGGAAATGCGGAATTCTATTTTTGTAACTATCTTTCCCGGAATTGGCCATCAACTTTCATTCATTGTTCTACAAGTATGTGTGGCCGCCACGGCGGCCACAGAGAGCAGCTCTGCCAATGTTTGCAGAATAATATTAAATTTAAAGACAGTAAAGTTGTGCGGAATTTGACAATTTTTTCGTAGAACAGCAGAAGTGATTAATTGGTGTAATTTGTGGAAGCATCATTATTAACTGTCAAGTGCGAAAGGAGGAAATTAAGTCTAAAAAACCAAAGAAAATAAGTTAACACCAGGATAACTAGGACGGTCGAGCTGTATCGGGCACAAAAGGAATACTTATAAGGTGTGAAAATATTTTTGTGCATTATAAATACTTTGTGCAGAATTGGAAAGGGAGCTATGGTTGAATGCAGTCAACAATAAGAGGTGAAAATGGTATACGGTGCAATGGAGTATGTGATAAGGTGTATCATTTTACAAAGAGATGTGCCGGTATCGACCAATACTCGGCAAACATTATTGATGAAGACAATTTTGTAAGATATATTTGCAACGATTGTATGCTGTATATTCGAAGTGTAGATCTTGTTTTGAGGGAAATTCAGATTAGTGTCGATAAAAACAAATAAACATTATTAGAATACAAACATGAATTTGAAAGTTCTTTAAGACAAAATGAATGTGAAATTAAAGCGCTATTGGAAGCGATAGAAAGCCGGTACGATGACAGATTCAAAAAAATTGATAATATACAGAGGGTGTGTGAAAGAAATATGCAAGAAGTTAAAAACTTGTATGGAAATATAAATGAAGTTGAAAATAAAAATAAAGATATATATGATAAAATTGAAAAGAATTATGTCCAAAAAGGTAATAAAAGGCGCAAATGAAAAAACAACAAAAAATAACGTATGCGCAATCTCCAAAAGATAATATGGTGATGCCAGATTTGTCGAAAAATGTTCCCTTAATAATAAAACCGAAGGAGAAACAGAGCGTAGAAAAAACAAAAGCTGAATTAAACAAAAAAGTAGATCGAATTAATTTTAAAATTATAAATGTCGAAAACAGAAAAAACGGTACCTTAGTGATCCAAAGTGAGAATGTAGAAGAACGAGAAAAAATTAAAGAGGTGTTACAATCCGAAATCAGTGAGAATTATGAAATAAAAATACCCAAAGATATTAAAATGCAAATTATAATAACCGGCATGAATTTCAAAATGTCAGATAACGAATTAATAAAAAAGCTTAAAAAACAGAATGAAGTAATGAAAGATAGTATTATAGAAGTGGTTAAGATATTTGAAACAAAACAATATCCTAGAACAATATTTAATGCAAAATTAAAAATAGACAATGATTCGTATCCGAAAATAATGACAGGACAAAAGCTGAATGTAGGATGGGACAGATGTAAGGTTTTCGATGGAACAGATATAATGCAATGTTTTAAATATCAGAGCTATAACCACAAATCGTATGAATGTAAAAATGATAATATATACTACAAATGCCATGAAAACCATAGAGGTAAAGAATGCAATAAAGAAACAATAATGAAATGTGTTAACTGCATGAAAGAGAATAAAAGACTAAAGTTGAGTCTTGATGAAAATCACTTCACCAATAACCGGGATTGTCCTGTGTATCAAAATAAATTAAATAATAAAAAGAGAAGGATGGGATTGTTAGCATAGCAACCAAAGCAGATGCGTGGGATTTATACAAATATTCAAGGGTTGATTAATAACTTTAATCAATTGGAAATATTAGCAGAAACAGAAAAACCTGATTTCATAATTCTAACTGAAACGCACCAAACTGAAGAAATAGATGAAGGTGAAATTGAAATAGAACACTATGATCCCTTTAGTACATTGTCGAACTCGTCTAGAACTGGTGGTATAATGGCCTATTTTAGGAAGCATTGGAAAATAAATGAAATTAAAGACGATATTAAGGATACAAAACATTGGATAAGTGCATACATGGCGATATATGAAAAAACATCATTAATAGTAATTATAGTATATAGATCACCAAGGGCTTCAAAATCAGAATTTTGTGATACATTTCAAGATTTTATAGAAGAAGTATGCGAAACAAACTGTGATATCTTAATTGCTGGAGATTTCAACATTGACTGGAAGAATGATTTTTATGCAAGCAAACTGGAAAGCATACTTAACGATAACGGTCTTAAGCAGGTAATGAACGAATATACTAGAATAACAATAAACTCAAAAACATTGATAGACTATACAAATAAAGAAACAATTGATATTTTAATCGAGTGTGATACCAAGCAGCAAAACTATCATATTAAAGAAATAAGCCTTTTTAAGTACAACAAAAACAGATTCAAAAATGAATTAAGTGAATATTAAGATGTGATGAAATTAATGATTTAAATGAATATGTTCACAACTTTGATGATTGTATCGAAAACGTAATAAAAAAATTTACTTTTACGAAAAAAATGTCTAAAAAAAGTTATAACAAATGGTTTAATAACGAGCTCAGAGCATTAAAACGAGAAAAAGTTCTTAAATACCAAAGAGCAATCTTAGAAAATACAAATGAGGCATGGAATAATTATAAAACAATAAGAAATACGTATAAAGTCAAAATTGAAAAAGAAAAAAGTAATTATACTAATAATAAAATAAACAATGCAAATTACTAAAAAGAAATGTGGAATAAAATTAAAGAACTAGTCTTAAGAAAACCCAAAAGTGTGATAAAAACTGTGATATATAATCAAATAGAATATAAAGACAATTTCCAAATAGCTGAAAATTGTAATACATATTTTGTAAATAGTATAAAAATGAAATCAGATGCTCCATCAAAGATATACAATACGAAAATGAAATGCCTGAGATTGACACTAAATTCAAATTTCGTGCAGTAAATCTACAAGAACTAAAAACTATTTTTAAGAATATTAAGAAAAACCAGACTATACAAAACTATCAAGTAACATAATTCTAGATAATTGGGGCATAACAGGAAATATTATACTGAATATTATAAATAAGTCACTAGAGACAGGGTTGTTTTCAAATAACTGGAAGGAATCAATGATATTTCCTATCCAAAAAGTAAAACATACATTAAAATGTGAAGAATACAGATCAATTAACACTTTAAAAATATGTGAAAAAGTTATTGAAAAAATAGTAAAAAATCAATTGGAAGAATACATGGAACAACACAGACTACTATCAAAGTTTCAATCAGGATTTAGAAAGAAATATTCATGTGAAACAGCAATCGATTATGTTATAAACAGATGGAAATGTAAAAAGATAAAAAATGAAATATTAGCAATTTTTCTTGACTTCAAAAGAGCATATGAAACTATAGATAGGGATATTCTATTGCAAAAACTTACTAGATACTGTATTCAAGACACAGAGCTAAAATGGTTTCAGTCCTATCTGACAAATCGTAAACAATTCACAAATATCAATAACGAAATATCAAATGCAACAGAAAACGATTTTGGAGTACCACAGGGCTCAATTTTGGGAGCTCTTCTCTTTGTAATATATATAAATGACATGGAAAATGTATTAAAAAAATGTGAAATTGTATTATATGCAGATGATACATTAATTTTCACAGAAGCAGCAACACAGGAGATATGTCATGAAAATTTAAAAAACGATATGGATAACATTAACAAATGGTTCAAAATGAATAAGTTAAAATTAAATGAAAACAAGACAAAATTAATGGAAATTGATATGAACACTGACAGAGCATTCAAAATAAATAATGTAATAATAGAAAAAGTAAGTAATATAAAATACCTGGGTTTCCTCATAGACAGGGATTTGAACTTTAAAGAACATGTCGAATATATATGTAAAAAAATAGGGAAAAAAATCGGGTTTTTCAAACGTTTAAGAAGTAAAGTAACAATATTAACTGCAATAAATATATACAACACCATGATAAAACCTCATTTTGAATATGGATCAACTGTGTTATTCACATGCTATTCAGTCCAACAACAGGCAAGGCTATAAAAACTCCAGAACAAGGCTATGCGCTTTATTTTGAAATGCAATCGTTTCACATCAATAAGATATATGCTAAATGCACTGAAATGGCTAAATGTAAAGCAAAGACTGCAGCTAAATACAATATGTTTTTATCCAGAAAATGAAAATGGGAAATGCACCGGAATACTTGATTGAACAAATAAGATATGTTGGGGATGTTCAACCGTACAGCCTGAGGAACGCATTAGATTTTAGACCGCAACGTGCAGATACCACTGCAATGCAAAAATCCCTATTTTCAAAAGGCCTGACCTTATACAATATGATGCCGAACAACATAAAGAGTGAAATAAATATAAATATGTTTAGAAAAGGAACAATAAATTTTGTAAAAAATATTAATAATTTTTAATCAGAGTATGAAATTGTTTGTTAAATTTATTTTAAATGTAAATTGAAAAAGTATTGTGAATACTACTACTAAATAAATAAAAAAAAAATAAATAAATAAAAGTGTTCGATGGATGTAGCCCGCTTAATTCCTCCCAAAGCGGTGCTTGTGATAAATACACGTCGCGCTAATACTTCACATCCGTATAAGGTTCAGCTCGTTACTCCTCGTACAACCCTTTTCAAGCAATATTTTATACGGAGAACCTCATCCCTTTGGAATAATTTCCCCAGAATTGTGTCTCCGACCGAGTAAAATTTACAGCGATTCAAGACTAACGTGAATCGCTTTTTCCGCACACTTGTCCCTCCTGTAGTGCTTTAGGGATTTGCAGCACGTGTGCTAGACCCATAAAGAAAAATTAGATCGACAATAGAAGCGACAAATATTTAACCTCTTATTTTAGATGACGGAGATACCCCGCAAATTAAAGAAAAATTAGCTAGAAAAAATCATATAACATCAATACCATTACCCAGTGGGATATTGGAAAGTGGACAAACGATATCGTTTCATATATGGATTAGAGCACCTCCAAATAAAGGACCTGCTTCTGTAGATCTACTTACTTATTATGAAAATATCGATGCTAAAAGCATACCCAGGTATAATTGTATATTTATTTTTTTATTTATTTAGCATATAACCTAAAATTTTGAGGAGGTTCTTTCTAGAGATGTAATGGGTAGCCATTTTAAGGATCTAGCAAAACCGGGTATACTTACACTCGTTCATTTACGTTTTATTAACATTTTCTGTCAACACTGCCAACTTTAGGTAATTTTTTATGATTTGACAATATTGTTAAGACGCGATAAATTAGTTCTTAAGCAACTCTAGGTCTGGTTGTTTTCTGTGCGGAAATATGATGAATCCCCTAGCGAAATGTAAATCTTATTACGGTACTTTCTACGGTAGAAGGTATTTTTAACGATTAATAAGTTTTAAGAAATGGGCAGAGTTTGGAACCACTTTAGACTTGATGAGGAAGATGAATCAAAAACAGTATATGGGTTGTGTAGCGTAAAAATCAGGCGAGGTTTAGGAAAAAAAGCTAGTACTTCATCTATATGAAAACATTTAAAATGAAAACATCCTACTAGTCAATAAAGATAAAGACGAAGCAGAACCATCATCTACCTGTGGGAATTTAAAACAAGTCGATATTACAGAATATTTTGGGACAACCAGATAGTGGAATATAAATGATTGTAAATCAAACGGTAATAGGAGTGCCATGATGCTTATCAAGACAACGCTCGATGGACAAAACACATTATACATTAGAGACCCCGCCTTCATAAACGGAAAGTTTGCAGATCAACAAAACGTTGGCTAGACGAGATTAAACAGAAAGTCGGAAGAAATTCGTACCCGCTGGCTCGGAACAAGGAATTGTGGAAAGAGTTGGGAGAGGCCTATGCCCAGAGTGGACTATCAAGGGCTGCTAAAAGAAGAAGAAGAATGGCGCCATAGAGTAACATGCATGACCACCTTAGATTAAAACACAGCATTACATATTGTTCAGATAGATTGGATGAAGGTAGTTTTTTTTTTTTTTTTTTTTTTTTTTTTTGGGTCTAGCACACGTGCTACAGGGAGGTCCCTAAAGCGCTACAGGAGCGACACGCGTGCAGAGAAAGCGATTCACGTTGTTCTTAAATCGCTGTAAATTGTACTAGGTGGGGAAACACAGTCCTGGGCAAATTATTCCAAAGGGATGATGTTCTCCATATAAATGACTGCTTGAAAAGCGTTGTACGAGGAGTAACAAGCTGAACCTCATACAGATGTGAAGTATTAGCGTGACGTGTACTTCTAACATTCACCGCTCTGGGAGGAATTAAGCGGGCCACATCCTTCGAACACTTTCCATGAAAATACTTGTAGAATAGGCTCAAGTCGCCAACCGTTCTTCGATGTTCCAGCGAATCAAGGCCACCTGTCAGTTCCGGGTCTCCAATCAGACGAACAGCTCTTCTCTGAATAGAATCCAACAAATGCAGTGTATGTTTGGGAGCGGAGCCCCAAACATGGGAGCAGTATTCCATAGTTGGTCGAATTTGAGCTTTGTAAAGAATTAACAGTTGTTGTGAAGTGTAAAGCTTTCTGGTTCGAAATAATATTCCCAACTTCTGAGAAGCTCTCCTTGCTACGCCTGCAACATGTTCATGCCAGGACATATTTGCTCCCAAATTTACGCCCAACAATTTGAGTGACGATGTTAGGGGAATGGAGTGCCCTGACATAACTATGTCGGGTTCAGCAACGTTAACTTTTTTAGAAAAAACTGCCGCCTGGGTTTTTGTAGCGTTAAATTCCACTTGGTTACTGTCACCCTAAGATAGAATTTCTTCCAGGTCTTTGTTAAGTTGAATGACTCCCTGCTCTCTGCGGATATTCGTCTGAGTAGTCGATGTCCGAGCGTTCAAAGTGAATGAAGAGATAAGTGTACTGTCATCTGCAAAGCTGTAGATTGGATTCTCGGTCTTTTCCAGCAGATCGTTAATATAAATGAGAAAGAGAGTAGGAGACAGTATGGCGCCTTGGGGTACACCGGCGTTGATAGTGAAGGTGTTAGAAAGAAATCCGTCGACTGTCACTCGCAAAGAACGCTCTCTGAGGAAACATGAGAGCCACAAACAGAACTTTTCAGACATACCGTAAAAACGTAGCTTAGCCAACAGCCCATCGTGCCAAACACGGTCGAATGCCTTGGATATGTCAAGAGCAACCGCTCGAAATTCTCCAAAGTGTTCAATTGCGTTGTTCCAAACATGTGTTACATAAGTGTGTAGCAGAACCTTGTATTAAGGTATAGGAAAGTATACGTAAAAATTGTTTAAAATTCTCTGTAGAAAGTAAGTATTTAACTTTGTATATTTTATATCACTCCATTAAAATTCTTGAAGTTATTTAACCTTGAAAATTGATTTTCGGTACTTTTTCTGTTGAACCGCAAGTAATAATTTTGTGACAGCAGTATTAATACTTCTAATAATTAATAACAAATAACGGTATTATTTTATTTATATCTTCGTTTGTTTTCTTCAATAAAATTGAATTTTGATACATTATTTGACAATGTCAACCACCATTTTTTCACAAACTGTCAAAGATCACATATATTAAACACGATACAAGTTTTAGAATTAGGTTTCTCCGTAAAGTTAAAACATGATACAATATACAGGGTGTTCCATTAGTGGAAAGAAGCATATTGAAATAGTAAAATCTTTAAACATCCATAGGGGCACTGTCAGCAAAATTTTTAAGAATTTCTCGAGAAGGGGCACTGTTGATCCGGCATTTAAAAGTGGCAGACCTCGAAAAACAAGTAAGAAACTGCTGTTGGAATATCAGGATGTATTGGTGTCAGACATAACTATTAGGCTTCGTCTGTTATCTGAAAATCTTCATGGTAGGCGTGCTGTTAAAAAACCACTCCTTACAAAGCGTCACAGAAAAGAGAGATTGAAATTTGCTAAGGAACATAAATACTTGACTCAAAATCAGTGGTCTCTAGTAATCTTTAGTGCCGAAAGTAGGTTCAATCTCTTTGGAAGTGATTCTACTGGTTATGTAAGAAGACCAGTTGGTCTACGATATGACCCAAAGTACCTTGTACCTACTGTCAAACATGACGGTGGAAATATCATGGTATGCGGTTGTTTTCGACGGTCTGGTACGGGGCCATTGGCAAAGATAAATGGTAGAATGGATGCTCAAATGTATCTTGAGATATTGGAAAATAATTTTATTCCTTATGAAGAAGATTTGCCACTGTCATGTATTTTTCAACAAGACAATGACCCAAAACACACATCTCTCTTGGCCAAGAATTGGTTTTCTGAACAAAGGATTCGGGTGATGCGCTGGCCTTCACAATCACCTGATTTGAACCCAATAGAGAATCTTTGGCACTATCTGGATAAACAAATTAGGAAAAGAAATATAAAAACCGGGACGAACTTTGGATCGCATTAAAACAAGAATGGAAAAAAATACCACCCGATTTTTGTGCTAGGCTTATTGACTCTATGGGCAGAAGTTGTCAAGCAGTGATTAGCGCAAAAGGATATCCCACTAAATATTAAATATTTTCGACATCTAAGTCGTCTTAGTGGAATTTTTATTTTGTAATAAAAATGTTTCCATACATTTGTTTGTGCATAATTTTGTTACGTTAAAAACTAAGCACATTTCTAATAAACAATAACTGTTTTAGTCTTCAAAATGTTTGTTAACATGTCCACGATTAATAAATAAATATTGTAATTGTAAATCGTTTAAATTTTAAAAAGTACAGATGGGAATTTAAATGTTTGCAAAAATGCTTTTGTTCGACATTGTATATATATATATATATATATATATATATATATATATATATATATATATATATATATATACATTCAATTTCTTGGGCTTTATGGTTCTTTTGTTTTAAGGATAGAGAAATTACATCACGTTCTAGTTAGAATTTATTGAAAACGTTTCGCCTAATTTTTAGGCTTCTTCAGTTCATCTAAAAATTGAAATTTTCTGTTTTGGATATTCAATAGGACGCACACATTTTTTTAAATTATGAATATATAAAATTCTTAAACTTATAATACAATGTAGAAGGTAAAAATAATAAAAATACACACAAAAATATATATAAAAACTTACATGTGTGGGTTGAAACGAAGACACACTTAACATTCTTTAAAAGGTGTTACTAAGACGGTCACATTTTTTAAAATAACTTTAGATTTGTATAGGGAACGAAAGTCACCCTTTGGTTTGTTTATGTGTTTTTATTTATTAACTGCTATTGAGTTATTATGAGAAGAGTCCGAAATAAATATGACTCAGACCCCTAACGTCGCTTTTGTCGTTTATATTGTGCAAGGGTAGCAGAAATAGGATCCCCCATTGCACAACCTTCCATTTGAAGGTAGCTACCCTTGCCCAACTGGCATTGGAATATTTGGAGGAAAGTGTTATTGATAGCTTAAGCAACAAACCTATTTTCTTCAAAAGATACGTAGATGATTGCATTCTAGCACTACAAGAAGACCAAATAGAAAACACAGTTAAAGCCTTCAACCAATTCAACAAAAAATTACAATTCACCATCGAAACAGAACAAAACAACGCCATAAACTTCCTAGATCTAACTCTAATAAGAGAAAAAAACAAAATAAATAGCAAATGGTACACAAAACCAACAAGTTCTGGAAAATATCTAAACTACCATTCACACCATCCTTTAAATTTTAAGAAAAATACCGTCATAAATTTTATTGACAGAGGCTTAAAACTAACAAGTCCTAAATATAGAGCAGAAATAATAGAAAAAATAAAAACTACCTTAACCAACAACAATTATCTGGTTAAGCTAATTAACAAAATTTTAAAAACCAGAAATCACAAATTATATAATATCTAAAAATTAAAGCAGTCCTCAAAAATCATAATTTAACTGTTTGCCACAAAACGCATAACTCATTAAAAACACCTTTTTACCCCCCTAAAATCCAAAACACCCCTACTGAACCAATCAAACCTGATATATTCTATTCCATGTCAAAACTGCAACGGCTGTTATATCGGCATGACTAAACAACATCTAGAAAACTAGACTGAATGGCCATAAGTATGATAAGAATAACCCAACAGCTCTATCAAAACACGTTAAACAAACCAAACACTCGTTCGATTTTCAAAATACAAAAAAAAGAGTCAAATTATTTTAAAAGATCAATCCATGAAATGATCTGTATTAATAAAGAGAAACGACGAAAATATAAACGACAAAAGCGACGTTAGGGGTCTGAGTCATATTTATTTCGGACTCTTCTCATAATAACTCAATAGCAGTTAATAAATAAAAAACACATAAACAAACCAAAGGATGACTTTCGTTCCCTATACAAATCTAAAGTTATTTTAAAAAATGTGACCGTCTTAGTAACACCTTTTAAAGAATGTTAAGTGTGTCTTCGTTTCAACCCACACATGTAAGTTTTTTATATATATTTTTTTGTGTGTATTTTTATTATTTTTACCTTCTACATTGTATTATAAGTTTAAAAATTTTATATATTCATAATTAAAAAAAATTTGTGCGTCCTATTGAATATCCAAAACAGAAAATTTCAATTTTTAGATGAACTGAAGAAGCCTAAAAATTAGGCGAAACGTTTTCAATAAATTCTAACTAGAAACGTGATGCAATTTTTCTATCCTTAAAACAAAAGAACCATAAAGCCCAAGAAATTGAAAAAATATATATTCAATATTCCAAGGTTCAATATATATATATATATATATATATATATATATATATATATATATATATATATATATATAGACACACACACACATACACATAGACTGGTGAGCAAAAATATCGACTCAAGCCATTCTGTTGTAGTTTAACTAGAAGTTTCATAACAAATTTTATAAAAAAGATTAAAAAATTGTTACCTTCGTAATATAAAAAATTAATTGCCAACTTTCCACCAATCAGTTAGACTTAAAGTTTTCCATTTTAAAGCTATATTAACTTTAAAATTTTATCCGAAGATGAATTGTTGACATAAAAGTTCTCTACACTAAACTAAAAGTTTAACTTTTTAAAAATATCCATATATGGTAACACCATAACAGTCAAGTAGTGTGAAAAATATCGGACACCACATGTAAACCGTTGATTTTATTTTTTACCGTAAACGTAATGAGAGTTGTATTCCGAAACCAACAGCGACTTTTCAAAACAATAGGTCTGGTATCGTACTTTTTCCTTAATAATTTAATACTGGTATTTAATAAATCACTTTTTAATTATAAATATTTTAAACCAATAAGTAAAAAAACCAGCTGATTAAAATTGAATAAATGATACGAGGGCTGCCTTTTAAGTTTTTACAAACCACCACTAGATGGCTATTGAGATGTGACATTACTATTGTTGTAAAATATGATATTTGTTATTGTTAAAATCGTGGCAGCTCAGAAATTAGCCGAATAGTTTGTTTACAGTGTGCGTTTAGAAAAAACAGTTTTGTGAACAAATGGACATTGCACGTGAAGGTTTTCGTTCGATAATATTTATAAAGGCCTAACTCAACAACAATGCCTCGAATCGCTTCGTTCAACTTTTGGTAATGAATCACTATAAGAAGACTGTTTGCAGTTGGTTTACAGAATTTCGTCATCGTTGTACTTCCGTCATTGAATTTCCTAAGGGTCTACCAAAATCGGTTGCTGTTCCAAAAAAAATCGATATTGTGCGCAACATGATTGGAGAGGATCGGCATGTGACTTACCGTGAGATAGAGGCATCCGTAAGCTTATCGAATACTGCAGTATATTCGATTTTGCATAAACATTTAGGTGTGAAAAAGAGCTGCTCCCGATGGATTCCGCATAATTTGAGCGAAACTCAAAAAGGGGCTCTTATCAATTAGTGTAAGGAAGTGCTCAAACAATTCGACCAAGGACATAAAAAATCCGTATACAACATCGTAACAGGAGAGGAAACTTGGATATATTCGTACGAGACAGAAACTAAGCAACAATCAACTGTTTGGGTGTTCCAGGATGAACTGAATGCAACAAAAGAGGTTCGTTCGCGAAGAACTTCCCAAATAATTGTTTCTTTGGTTATACTGTACTGGACATATTGCAACCATTGCTTTAGAGCAGGGGTGCTCAAACGGTCGATCGCGATCGACAAGTCGATCGCGAGTGCTTTTTGAGTCGATCTCGAGAAAAAAAATCCGATATAGAACTATTCACAGATTTTGTTTTAGGTAAAAAAACAAAATGTAATGAATAAACTACTAAAATTTATTCGATCCACAATTAGGCCAGAATAACCCCCTCATCACTTTCTTTTATCGTAATAACCCCCTGCTAGCAGCAAAAGGCGGCTTTATCAAAGGAACGCGCGATACTTGTCAAAGAAAAGCCGCGTTTTTTGATTCCCGCCGATTTTTCTAGAAACTTCGGGCGGCGTGTTTAACGGGAACATTCGAGACTTCGATATAAATGTTGCGCCTGCAGGAATAGGAGTCAGTCTGAGTTGTAACTTGAAGGCGATACATCGATACAAAGTTTATTAATAAATAGTCCAAAATGAGTGCGGCGAAGAAAAATAAAACTTATCATTTTAATAACGATTGGGAGGAAGAATTTTTCTTTTGTATGGTAAAGGATAAGTGCATTTGTCGCATTTGTCTCATTTGCCGTGCGTCAGTTGCAATACCTAAGCGTGGGAACTTAGAGAGGCATCATAAAACGGTTCCTAAAAACTATGAAAAGGATTTTCCGTCACAGAGTGAATTAAGAAAACGAAAAGTACGTGATTTGATAACTTGTTTGAAAAAAGAACAAACCATGTTCACAAGACCAGCCAAACAATCAAAAGCTGCAAGGATCGCGTCATTTAAAATATCTCATATATTGGCGAAAGACAAGAAACCATTTGATGATGGATTGGTTGTGAAGGAAGCATTTATCGAAGCGGGTGAGACTTTATTTGGAGATTTAAAAATAAAACAGAGATTATGTCTGCTA
Organism: Pachyrhynchus sulphureomaculatus; assembly: GCA_019049505.1. Lineage (NCBI taxonomy): Eukaryota > Metazoa > Arthropoda > Insecta > Coleoptera > Curculionidae > Pachyrhynchus > Pachyrhynchus sulphureomaculatus. The sequence continues at coordinate 8,674,587 of CM032452.1, read as the reverse complement.
TTAGAGAACTTCAGTTATCTCGTGCGACTGTCACAAGGCGTGTCATGAGTCAGGACATGGCAGATAAACTAAAACATGATATCATGGAATGTACATACTTTTCTTTACAGTTCGACGAATCCACCGATATGACAGACACTGCCCAGCTGTGTATTTTTATTCGAATGGTATTCAATGACATGTCGGCTAAGGAAGAGTTTTTGACAATAATTCCTCTGAAAGGAAAGACCCGTGGCGAAGATATATATGACGTTTTCTTAAACTACAAGCTACCAATATATAAACTAGTGTGCATTACAACCGATGGAGCACCAGCAATGACTGGAAACAAAAACGGTTTTGTGGCATTGTGTCGAGCTAATGATGATTTCCCTTCATTTTTCTCCTTCCATTGCATTATACATCAACAAGTTTTGTGTTCAAAAGTTTTAAACATGGAGGAGATTATGGGCATTGCAATAAAAATTGTGAATTCTATCCGTACACGTAGCTTGCAACGACGGCTCTTTAAATTGCAGTTGGAAGATAGTGAGTCAGCTGAACAAACTGATTTAGTTCTTCACACGGACGTCAGGTGGTTGAGTCGCGGAAAAGTCCTAGAAAGGTTTCAAGAATTATTGCCTAAAATAACAGTTTTTCTGGACGAAAGAGGTGATGACACTCAGATGCTGAAAAACGGAAAATGGCTGACTGATTTGGCATTTTTGACAGACATCACAGTGCATTTAAACACCATTAATTTGGAGCTTCAAGGTAAAGGAAAAACTATTATTGAGATGATTAGCGCAATAAACGCATTTAAAAGTAAATTGCAACTTATGATAGATCAACTGAAAAGAAAGGATCTGAAAAATTTTCTGTGGCAATGTTTGGGTCAACTTACTTGTGCGAGTCTGCATTTTCTGAAATGAAGATAATTAAGTCAATATCGCAATCGACTAACTGACGAACATATGTCATCATGTTTGCGATTAGTACTCGGTAATTACGTACCATCTTATGAAAAGTATGCTGAGGACATGCAGTGCCACGCTTCAACATCCAAAGTCACTCTTTAGTTAAGTTTAGACACTAGAACTCGTTTGTTTTGTAAGAACCAATAAACTCGCAATTTGAATAATTATGAGTTTTTTCATTGACATTTTAGAGCAGACCTACACTTACCTTGACTAAAAAAATGCATATTGTGCGGAAAACTAATATCTATGCCACGATACACCCTACCTAGACGACAATCCGGCATCACACTTACTTGCAGCCTCTCAGAGTCGATCGATCGTAGTCTAACAATATTGAGGTAGATCGCCAGCAGTTCAAGTTTGAGCACCCCTGCTTTAGAGGATCAAACAACAGTTAATGCTGAATGGTATACAACAATTTGTTTGCGAGAAGTCATCGATGAAATCAGGAAACACAACCGAGAACATCCCATCATTCTTCATCATGACCATGCCAGCTCTTACACAGCACGTCAAACTGGTAATTATTTGACGGAGAAAAACATTGAATTGTCTCATTGCCCATATTCATCTGATTTATCGCCTAACGACTTCTTTCTGTTTCCGAATGACAAAAAAAAATTGGTGGACAGCGTTTTTCATCACCTGAGAAGCTGTTGAATCCTTCCAAAACTATATTTTTGAGGTACCAACTTCAGAGTGGAAAAAATGTTTCTAGAATTGGTCCGAACACATGCAAAAGTTTATAAATCTTAAAGGCGAATATTTTGAGAAACAATAAAACCATTTGTCCCAAATGTTTTTCTTTCATTGGTTTTGTAAAAACTTAAAAGGTAGCCCTCGTAGTTTGCATAATGTGACCGAAGATCTCAACGAAATGATTCAAATATCAATGAGTTTCCATTTTATAGAGGCTATGGTATACATAATAAGTTCACAGGTTGATGCTTAATCGCTACTTGATTCAAATTTTGCACGCACAAGAATTTTGAATTGGGAAATTTAATTGAGAATTTTTGTTGACCGGTGATAAAGAGGTAAGACCCTCAGGAATCACAGTTTAAATATAAAATAAAAAATTAAAAAATATACATCGAGAATTTCTCTCACCTCGAGCTTGATCCATTGACACCTCCTACCATATTTTAACTAGCTTATTTACAAGCGTCTTCAACCATCCCTATTTTAAAATCATTGTTCTTCTTCGGGTACCATGAGCGTTCAACGATCGTTGGTTATCATGATACTATATTGATAATGAGCGTTTTGAACTGTAGACTTTCCGTACCACTGCCTCAAACTTTTCAACCACGATGTTCTCCTTCTCCCTGGAGCACGTCTCCCTGGAATCTTTTCCTCTATAAACAGATGCAAGATTCCTAATAGTTTTCGATTTATTTTGAATTTTTCAATTTTTACCCTTGTTTTTAATACACTTACGCTATTGTGAAAACGTAAACAAATAGTTAATAATCATTTTAATATAACACGATCATTAATGTAGCTACACAAAAAGAAGTCTAAAGGTGTTAAGTCACATGATCGAGGGGGGCACTGAATGAATCCATCCCTACCGATCCATTTTTGTGGAAAACGATCGTTTAAAAATTCCCGAACTTCTCGGTGGTAATGAGCAGGAGCTCCGTCTTGTTGAATCCACATTTGGTCCCTGTCAAAGTTATCAACTTCTTCAAGAAGCTGGATAGTGCGTTTTGCAAAAAATTTAGATATCTAGGGCCGTTAAGTGGTTCGCGGAAAAAATATGGACCAATAATTCGAAAGTTTTATATTCCACACCATACATTAAGCGACCAATGCACAGTGATTCGGCAAGAACATGCTAGCGGGACAATATTCATGACGTAATTTCCAGGAACCACTGATAACGACTTGTAAACAATCCCATTTAACGAATTCCAAGAATTAATTTGTTTATCACCTCATAAAGGTATCTTATCAGGGGGTCAAAGTAACCCTTATAAGAGAGGTCATTTTCATTTGCAAATCAGTTGCATTTTATGCACACTTGTGATAACATATTTTAAAAATTGGTAGCAAAGTGAAACGAGTTTTTTGTGAAGGAATATTCTGTTGAAGGTATGTACTCTATTATGACTTATATTTTTTATAAAAAATATGTATACTTTTGCTGTAATATCATTTTTGTAAATGTATAGATAAATCCAGCAAATTTTACATTAATTGTAAACTTTAAAAGTAGCAACTTTTTTTATCCACATATATCCACCTAGATTTTTCTATATGTAATACCTACAACATTCAGGCACAGATTCATATATATTATAGACCCCGAAAAGGCCCGAAAGTAAAATTATTTTATTTTTTTCAGAACGAGTCGTGACTATGGCGAAAATGGAGTTTTTTGAAGAATGGCTAAAACATGACAAAACGGAACGAAACAGTGGCATTTTTTATTGTTATTCTTTAAAGTGTAACAAAGAAATGTTTCTAATCAAACATAAAGATTGGTTAGAGGGATCCGGAATCAAAATAAAGATGTGTGTTAACCAGCCGTGCACTTCAACATCATCAGCGGCTCTTTCCGTAGGGCGACCCAGAAAATCATTTGAAGACTCATAAACGAAGAGACGGAGAGTAGAAGATCTTTTGGAATCGCGAAGTGCAAGTGAGCTTATTACAGCAGCTGAGTTAGCTACTCGAAAAGAAGGGCATCGAAGTGTTGCTAAACAGATCTATAACGTCGCGGTCAGTGAAACTAGAGAAAAGAATAAGTGTTCTGAACAAAGTCGGCAGTTAACTCCAGACGAAGCTTTAGCTTATTATGTGGACTCGAAATCGACTTCTCACTCATATAAACAAACAAGAAAATGGTCAATGAAAGCGGGACATCAAGTGTATCCATCGTTTTATAGTTTAGGTAAGTCCAAAGCTTCTTGTCCTTCTGACGAATATATTTCTGTGACTGAATCTCGAGCTGAAATTAAACTTCACGCGATTTTGGATAAAACGGCTGAACGATTAGTTAAAGCTCAGACGGAAGTCATTAGAAGTGTGTTACCTCGTTCATATTATACGTTGGTAAGCAAATGGGGCTGTGATGGGAGTTCGGGGCATAGCACGTATAAGCAGAAATTTGAGAACACTAACGTTACAGACGAATTTTTGTTCGTATACTCATTTGTCCCTTTGAGACTGCTTGATGGCGAAACTGTGATCTGGCAAAATCCAAGACCTTCCTCTACTTTATATTGCCGTCCTATTAAGTTTATTTTTGCCAAGGAGACAAAAGAGTTTACGAAAGAAGAAACTTCTAAAATTTTAGATGAAGTAAGTCAGCTTCTTCCAACATTATGTAACGTTGCTGGATCTCAAATCTCTGTTAAACACGATTTGTTGTTGACGATGACTGATGGCAAAGTGTGCAATGCCTTAACAGGCAAAAGTTCAACACAAAAGTGTTATATTTGCGGTGCCACTCCGTCTACTATGAACGAGGAGTCAAAGAAATATCCCAGCAACGAAGAACGCCTTGCATTTGGTTTATCTACTTTACATGCATGGATCCGCACGTTTGAATGTTTGCTTCACATCAGCTATCGTTTAGAAATAAAAAAGTGGCAAGTCAGGGGAGATAACGACAAAGCTATTGTGAAGCAACGCTCACAAGAGATACAAAAAGTGTTTAAAGATCGTATGGGTCTCATTGTAGATAAACCAAAACCTGGGTATGGTAACACAAACGATGGAAACACAGCACGTAGATTTTTTTCCAAAGCTGAATTGAGCAGCGAAATTACAGGATTAGACGTAAACCTTATTCGTAGATTTCATGTAATTTTAAGAACTTTGTCATCGGGATATGACATAAATTATATAGAATTCGAAAAGTTTTGTGTTGATACTAGAAAATTATACCTTGATCTGTATTCGTGGTATTCCATGCCCGTTACTGTGCATAAAATTCTTGTACACAGCGCGAAAGTTATAAAGTCTTTTCTTCTTCCCATCGGACAACTCTCCGAAGAAGCCCAGGAGGCAAGAAATAAAGACTGTCGTAGATTCCGTGAACGGCACACCAGGAAGCGGTCACGTATTGCTACAAATACAGATCTTTTGGGAATGCTTTTAATTACGTCTGATCCTATTATCAACTCGTATAGAGAATTACCGCGAAGAAAATTTACTTCTTTGCCATCGGAGGTTCTACAGTTGATTATCCCACCTTCATTGCCATCCGAAACACCAGTAAGTCATCATCACGAATTAAATGAGGAGGATTATTTACTCTCTGAATATTCTACTGAATGGGAGAGCGGTGATGACGACTCATCTGATGGTGATTAGTAGGTTTAAGTATTTTTTTATTGTAATTATTATTCTTATTTTATTGTGTGTTGTAGTTGCTTATAATTCATGCCTTAGTATATAAGTTATTTAATATTATATTTATTTTACTTATACACCTTGTTATTGTAAATAATTGATATATAGATACTGTTATTGTACTAATTTATTTTAAAAGAAATAATATTTTGTAAATTAATAAATGTGGGGGACTATCATTATGATTTTTATTTTTTTCCTAGAAATTTCTTTGTAAACAAACATGATTGTGCTTTTCACACATAATGAGTAGGTAGACGTATGTAGCTAATTAAAGAAGAATTAGCGACAATAGTGAACAAATGAGACACATTAGTAAACCACTTCCGTCTTGCAGCTACATATTTCGATTAATACACATATAGTACACATTTTTCAACTTTTTTTTCTTAAAATAGCTTAAGATACCTGGAATATACATAAACAATTGAAATAAGTGAAGAAATAATATTGTCCCGCTAGCTTGTACTAGTCGAGACACTGTGCAATGGTTTTGGTTTTGAACTTCCCGGCCCCAAAATGGACTAACTGTTGAATAATAATGCATGTTATGGCTGTTAACTGCTCCATTACTGCGAAAAGTAGCTTCATCAGAAAACATTATTTTGGATAAAATATTTGGATCGGCCTCTATTGCTCCATTCATGGTGGTACAAAAGTTTACTCATCGTTCAAAATCATGGTCTTGAAGTTCTTGGTGTAGTTCATATGAAAGGGATGATACTTGTATTTTCTCGTGGTGCAATTAGCCGAAGAGTGGGATGTGTCAGATAAGTCAGCTAGTTGACGGCTGCTGACCTAAGGATTATCTTCAACATGAAGTAAAATCTCCATTTCTTTTTCCTCATTGGTCGCATTCTGGTTTACTGCTTTCCGTTTCGTATACTCAACACCGCCACTACCATCAAACCGTTCCATTAAGCATTGAAGAGATTTTCTAGATGGTATATGTCTATTTAGGGTACTTCGCTCCGTAAAGCCTTACTGCCAAAAGACAATTTTTTTCCGGCCTCGCCCAGTATATAAACCATATCAATTAATTCATTTTTAGGAAAATCCATAACTATCACTTTTATAAGTCACTTACTACAACAAATTAAACTATTTTTATTTGCTTAATAGATAATGCCTACATTTTTGTTTTGTCTTGGTAACTATGATGTTATAGCGTAAGTGTATTAAAAACAAGGGTAAAAATTGAAATAGGTATATGACATACTTAATAAAAGTTGGAGGGTTTTGAAAAATTTATCAGAAAAAATAATAATATACAGGGTGTACCTTTTAAAAAATTTGAGATTTTTCTATTTAAAATAGTCGAATTGCATAGATTTATTTTGAACACCCTGTAGCATATATCTTTTTTTTTTATCTCTATAGAACGCTCGTACCAATCTTAAGTATTCCACCTTCAGAAACAATGGTGTTACTGGAAATTTTTTACATAACTGAAAACTATTATTTTTTTAAAAAAATTGAAATATTAGAAAAACTACTAGATTTAGGTATATAACATTATTAATCAAAAAGTTATAAAATATTACGCAGAATTTAAAAATAAATTAGAAAATAGGATGTTACATTTAAAAAAAGATATGTTATATCGGCCACACTTTTTTGAAGTACCCTGTATACTCAAAAATAATTTAAAACTGTGCATCTTAACATTCCCTAAAACTATTGTATTTAACATTTTTTCGTCATTCCCGAAACAAATGAGATAATGAACCCTGTACAAGTGTCAGTTATTTTAACCATAAGTTTTTTGTAGATCTTTTCTGTTATTAGTGACAATTAATGTATCATCGGCGTATCTGATGTTATTTGTGTTAACGCCGTTCATCTTGATTTCTTCAGTGGTACCAGCTTCATTGAATATCACCTCCGAATAGGGGTTGAACAACAAAGGTGATGAATACAACCCTGACGTATTCCCCTCTTGATTTTAATTTCATCCGATAGTTGATGCTCCAACCATACTTCAGCTGTTTGTTTCCAGTACAAATGGACGCTGATACGAATGTCTTTATCGTCTGTACCGGTCGTTTTTAAAATCTCTAGAAGTTTGTCGTGGCGTACCTTGTAGAAAGTTTTTTCAAAGTCAGTTGAATAAAGAAACACATTTTGGTTGATACCGCAATATCTCTGGATCAATACATGGATACTAAATAGTGCCTTTCTAGTCCTTAATCCGTTTCGAAAACCAAATTCCCTGTTTCCAATTCTTTCTTCAAGTTTATTATATATCCTGCCCTGCATCACTCTCAAAAATATTTTTAAAATATAGCTTATGAGACTAATTGTTCGATGGTCGCTACAATTGATTGTTCTGTTCTTTTTTGGAACCCCCTACCCTTCCTGAAATTCCTCCTACAAAACCCCGCACCACCCTTCCCCCAAAAAATACCACTAAACCTGACTCCCAGATTAAACAACCACAACAAATAAGACAATCTGTGACAAAGACTATTCAAAGCCGTCAAGGAATCGCATCAAACTCTTTCTCCTTTTCCTCCAAGGATCCTCTTAACAAGAAAAGCAATCGCTCAGCCAAATCTACACCAACTTCTTCTAATGAATTCATATTGGAGCTATCATCTTTGGACACTCAAATGAAACTTGATTTGGCCGCCTCCCAGGGCAAGATCTCAAAGAAGAAATAACCCCTTTACAATAAAATTCAACCCAATCATTCAATGGAACCTGAATGGGTTCTCTCCAAGGCGGGAGGGCCTTTCTCTATTGGTGAATTCAATTAGTCCATCTATCTTGGCCCTCCAGGAGACTAACTTCAAAGACAACAACCACTCTAACATAAAAAACTATCATACTGTATTCACAATAAGACAAGACCCGTCTAGAGCATCTGGAGGCTCTGCAATCTTTATTCACAAGTCACATGACTATGATCCCATTCTTCTTCATACCACTCTGGAAGCAGTCGCAATCAGGGTGACTCTGGACTTTCCCATCACTCTTTGCAGTCTTTACTTACCACCAGCAGTAAATATAACTCTCATAGTGATCCAATCTCTCATTGCTCAGCTTCCTTCTCCCATTCTCATCCTGGGAGACTTTAATTCACACAACTCCTTATGGGGCTCGATAACCCCGAACCCTAGGGGAAAAATAATAGAACAGTTAATCACCGATAATCAACTTTTCATTTTAAATCATCCTGTGCCCACATTTATTTCCTCCTCCACTGGTTCATTCTCAAACATAGACCTATCTATTTGCAGTCATAGCATTGCTTCCAACTTCGACTGGGAAATCTCCTCCGACACTCATGGCAGTGATCACTTTCCGATCATCCTTCGATCCTCCTCAACTAATCTAATTCACCCTATCCCATCACACAGATGGAACCTGAACAGAGCTGATTGGTCCAAATTCTCCTCACTTATCAACCCATTATCTATTCCTATTCATAATATTGATCTGTTTCTACAGGAGTTTACAAATAACATTATCTTTGCTGCTCTTGAAGCCATTCCCCAATCCAATCCTCCTCATAAACTCCCAGTTCCATGGTGGAATAATGAATGTCATATAGCTATCAAAAATAGGAAAAAAGCGTTAAATCTTTTTAAGAGACATCCCTCCCAGGAGAATTTTGTGAACTATAAAAAAAAGAGAGCATTGGCAAAAAGAATTATCAAGCAAGCCAAAACAAAATCCTGGCAGACATTTGTCTCCTCCATTAAACATCCAATAGCATCCAGGGAATTATGGCTATCTGTAAAAAGAATGAAAGGCTTCTCCACAAACCATATCCCGAATCTAAATGTCAACAACTCCACAATCACTGATCCGGCAGTCATAAGTGACCTCATCGCCGACTACTTTCATCAGAAAACGTCTACTTTCTCTCCCCTAACCTCCCCTTTATCTCCACTAAAGAAATCCAGATTTGAATCCACCCTACTCAAAGCCTACAATGACCCCGTTTTCACGTGAGGAACTGCAATTCTCTCTAGATTTATCAAAGAAATCAGCCCCTGGACCTGACTCCATTCCCTCTGAAATGATCAAAAATCTGCCAGAACACTCTTTAGTCTCTCTACTCGAATTTTTTAATCATATATGGCTGAACGGAGGATTTCCTAAATCTTGGTCACATTCCATAATTATCCCTATCCATAAAATGGGGAAGCCTAGAGCATCTCTCAGCAGCTACCGTCCCATCTCTTTGACGAATCACATAGGCAAGGTAATGGAGAGGATGGTGTGCCGAAGATTATCATGGATTTTAGAGACTTCACACCTTCTCTCACCTCGTCAGTTTGGGTTTAGGAAATTCCGATCATCCATGGATCATTTAACCTCGCTGGAAACTGATAGACGTTGGGCGCTCCATAGACGAGAGCACTTAGTTTTAATCTCCCTAGATCTAACCAACGCCTTTGACAGAACAAACTGTCATCACATCCTTAACCAGCTGGAGGCGATGGACCTCGTTGGTGCTCTTTCGACTTTCATCTGCAATTTCCTCTCATCTCGCACTTTCCAAGTAAGGGCAAATGGTCACATGTCTCAAACTTATTCGTCTTCACTTGGGGTCCCCCAAGGATCTGTCATTAGCCCCTCCCTATTCAATATCGCCATAAAATCCATCACCAAGGTAATCCCCCAGGATGTGAAATACAAACTCTTTGCCGATGACATAATTATCTATTATTCTTCCCAGTCTTCTGTGGAAATTACCTCTGTCCTAAACAGAACTCTTTCTGCTCTTGACAGATGGACAACCAATCATGGATATTCCTTCTCCCCAACCAAATCCTCACAAATCCATTTTTGTAAATCCAGAAAATGCTCCAGAATCAACCCTCTATGAATTAATGACACCCCAATTCCAATAGTAGACTCTCTTAACATCCTAGGACTTACCTTCGATTGCAAAATTACTTGGGCTCCTCACATAAAAAACCTTAAAACTCGCACCTCCCAGGATTTAAATTTACTGCGATCACTATCCAGCACCAAGTGGGATTCGGATTTCACCTCCCTCATTCACATCTACAAGTCCCTCATATTGTCTAAATTGAGTTATGGTGACTCCATATATGATTCGGCTAGTCTAAATATCAAGAAACAACTCAATCCAATACAGAATCAAGCAATTAGACTAGCTACCGGCGCCTTTCGAACCTCTCCCATTCCCAGTCTTCAACGTATCTCATCCATTCCCCCCTTACATTTGACCAGACAACATTCACTAATGAAATTCTATTTATCTTCTTTATATCGATCCTCCAACAGGTTCTCTCTAGATCTCTCTAGCATTCACAGAAGGAACCCTAATCTCTTTTCCCCACTCTCCAATCCACTTAGAATAAAAATCATCCTCTCTATTCACAACCTGTCTCCGCCATCTTTCAAATGCCTCACTTTTACTAATTTTCCTCCATGGCGTTGCCCAAAACCCATAGTCGATCTCTCCCTCAGCAAATACTGTAAATCTTCTTCTCCAAAGTCCATGTTACATGCTCTTTCCCTCGAAAGAATTAACAACTATCTTCCTGATTTCTCAGTCATATATACTGATGGCTCCAAATCTCATCTAGGGACTGGTGCAGCATTTATTCATAATCACACAATCAAACCTTTTAAATTCCCAATTCATTCCACGGTTTTCACCTCAGAACTTTTTGCAGTAAAAGAAAGTCTACGACATGCAATAAATGAAGGGAAAATGGGCAAATACCTAATTGTCTCCGACTCTATGAGTGCATTGGAATTAATAAAGAATGGCAACATTAAATTCACTTATTTAAATCAAATATCTGATCTTTTATACGTACCAAACCACCGCAACATCTCTATAATCTTTCTCTGGATTCCATCACACACAGGGATCGTGTGCAACGAAAAGGCGGATTATCACGCAAAAAAAGCAGTGCAACTAGGCCACCAAATAAGTGAGGAAAACCATCCAAATGATTATCTCAACCACATTAAACACGTTTATGGAGACCTGTTCCAGTTACAGTGGGATTTGGAGGAATCATCTAATAAACTCTGGGAACTCAAACCCATGGTCTACCCTCCCCTGCACAATCAATCCCTCACACGAAGGCAAAACACCATATGGAGAAGACTCGCAATTGGCCACACCTTCTTCACTCACTCTCATCTACTAAAGAGCGAAGTCGCCCCCATCTACTCGATTTGCCAGACAACGCTTACGGTGAAACACATATTCGACTCTCCTCACTCCAAGCAATCCAGAGTAAGGAATCGCCTACATACGAGTGTCAAACAGTTCCTAGCATCGGATCAAATTCTATCCTATATAAATCACATTGAGAAATACTTAAAAGAGTATGACTATTATCAACTGATATAATAGAAAATATCACAAGTCATATTTAAATCATCTTGATTTCGGGTGCTGAATGACCATAGTAGTCGATGCACCTTATTCCCACAACATCCATGCATCCATCCATCCATCTTTTTTGGACCATGACAAATGTTGATTTCAGCCAATTAGTCGGTAGTTTTCTGGCCTCATAAATGGCGTTAAAAAGTTTTGTCAAGACCTATATTACCCAACGGTTTCAAAATTTCAGCGCTGACTTGGACCGGTCCAGGTGCTTTTTAATTTTTTGCTAGCTTTATTGCTAGTGCCACTTCATCTTTAGTAATTGATGAGCCTGACGTAGCATCAGTCACGTCAAAATCATTAAAAAAGCAAAATCTATACACAGAGAAATAGTTTCACTACTACTACTAGGTAGGGTTTACAACGTTCTACGTCTTCCGATTCCAAGTCGCCACCTGTCCCTGTCTTCGTAAAACCTCTCTCTCTGATTTCCTCGTCTACTCCTTCCCTCCAGCTTCTCCTGGGTCTTCCTCTTCTCCTTTTTCCGGGGGGTCTCCAATCTATAACCAGTTTCGGTATGCGGCCGTCATCCATTTTTTCACGTGTCCATACCATCTTAATTGATTGATTTTTATGTCTTCTGTGATGGTATGCTTCACTCCCATTATCTCTCTGATCCGTTCATTTCTCACTCTCTCCAACCTTGATCTTCCTGCTGATCTTCGCCAGAAATCCATCTTAGTTGCCTCCAATGTTTTTTTATGTCTTTCCCGTGATTGGCCATATTGTTGTAGATTCGATATTTATTTTCCTTGGATATTTGTCTATCTCATAATATGCTGTTAAGACACCTCATTGCTCTTCTATTCTGGTTGTTCCTGTCTTTTATTGCTTAGTTTCATCTTGAGTTTAATTTGAGACATTTTAACTAGTGGTTATAGATTAATGTAAAAATAACTGAAAAGTAACAAGGCCCATTTTTCAGCAGTTTACCCACTATTCTCTTATTCGTCAAATCCATCCCGAGGCGCGTTTCGCCGTATCACGGCTCGTCAGTCGGGCTAGGATTGAGAAACAAGCGAAGAGAATTTGCGAGTACTTATCCAAGAAGTTATGAGACATGAAGGTAGGATACAACGAATTGTACCATCTAAAGCAGACAGCAGCTTTCAAGCGGTGTCGGCTTGATGATTACTGACAAATTATTTATTTTAGAAAAGATCAGTAATATGATAAATAAAGTAAATTTTTTCTACCGTTTAGACCAGGAGCTTTACCTATTTGTATATTTTCAGGTATAGATTAATAAGACACAGTTGGAACTTGTCGGTGCAGGAATCAATATCAGCAGATGTTTTAATTCGAACCAGTTCAAATTCAACCACAGAAGAAGAGCTCACTTTAGCACTGAAAACTACCAATTTAAATAACATCCATAATTCAATTTCAACAGAAATAACGTTGTTAAACGTTGTTCTTTTAAGTGAGAAGTGGATATTGACCAAAGACATTGTTACTCCGAAATATATTATCTTAAATTCCCAGGAATCGGCCCATATTCTGCTTAAAGCGAGAAGAAAAGTTAGTAAAGATAGTCAGTATTCTTGTATAGCTTTGAGTCCTGATAAGGTAAAGTATTTTATTATACTGTTTTAAAAATGTACACCTGTAAAGGTCATTTTTAGCTTATGTTTTAAACTTTAGTAAGTTATAGGCTGAGCCATAAATTCAAACATACTTTTATTCTTCAACTGCTTAAAAATTGCGCTTTGTTTTCACGTGACGCTACTATGTAGAGCTTAAGCACTTTTAAGGGCCCTAATCTATCTTCTTTGTTCCCAGAGTAATGATATATAGACAAGAATCGTAACATTGAAGTAAACTATCGCAAGAATAATTAAACACTGTTACTCGTTGGTTCTGGGTCTCCAATCAGGTTAACATTAGAGTGTGAAACTTTCTAGTTCGAAATAATATTCCTAGCTTTTAAGAAGCTGTTTTTGCTATGTTTACACTCCCCAATTTACATTCAGCAAATTCAGTAACGAGTATGTTGGGTTCATGAAAGTTAACTTTTTTAGAAAAAACTGTGGCCTGGGTTATTGTAACGTTAACCTCTATTTGGTTATTGTGGTCATAAATTCTGGAGACTCCCCAGACTTTCAGTGCTGCATTTCGGCATTTTTCACTCTATTAAAACTTTTGAGAAAATTAACTTATCTTAGTTTTTTTAAGAGAGTTGTGCAAAAAAGCAAATGAGGTTAGTTACCTTGCAAAAAAAAGAAACAATAGGGTGATCTACAAGGGTTCAGGATAGGTCGACTATGGGACCTCCATACTACTTCATTAAACTTTTAAATTTTTAGGTTTTAGGCTAGGCACAGACGACAGTAAGCATTGATTAATATGTTTTATATTGTTGATTATTACTTCTTATCAGACCGATTAACAAACAAATTTTTTGTATATTATGTATGTTCATGAAATATTCATAACTTTTAATGATTTTGTTAGGAAACTTTCACAAGTATATTCTTATAGATTTCACCTGTGTCGATTGACAAAGTGATGCTGACGTGCTTATATTTATTTTTTGTGTAGTGATCTTATATCTATGATTCCTCTTCCTTCTGCCTTCCTCTCGATGGCAAGTCTTTCTTTGCATGCGTTAGAGTGTAATATGCGAGTATAGGTATAACGAACGTGAACGATAGTGAGATTTTTGGAATTGAGTTTTGTTTGTAGAAGTTTCGTGAGTCTGTTTTTGAATTTGGTTCTCAGCTCTGTTTTGATGTGAGTGTATTTGAGAGTGGATTGAGACAGAGGCAAAACCATAGAGCGCTGAGCGAGTCTCCATGAAATATACCCCTTCTGATGTACAGCTCTTCTGTTTGGATGCGTTCGGTGTATGTTTTTAGGTGGATTATGATTTTCCATGTTTTCATAATTTGCGCGATTTGCCTGAGGTTTTGGTTGATTTTGTAGATTTCTAGGGCTCTGATTAACCAGCTCTGGGGTATGGAGTCGAAGGCTTTTTTATGGTCTATATAACCGGTTTCTGGGTTCTTTTCCAATTTATCCCATGATCACGCTACATATCAGCTGCTCTTTGTATCCTCGGCTATTTTTCCTGCACCCCTTCTGTTTTTTTATGGAGAATATTGCTGTCTATTAGGTGTCGTTCTATTTTCTTGGAAATTGTGGAAGTGATGATCTTGTATAGTGTTGGACGACTGGTGATAAGTCGGTAGTTTGACTGATTCGTGGTGTTATTCCTCGTGTAAGGAAAGGGGGAATATGTGTGATTGTAGAACGGATTTGTTGATTTGGTATGTGAGTGCTTCGTGTGTGGTGGTAAGCTGTTTGTACTAGAAGTTTTGTATATTGTAAATACCAGGGCATTTCCAGTTGTGTGTGTGTTTGATTGTTTCTGTAATTTCTTGTGTAGTTAATGCGGAATTTTCATTCACAAACATGTTATTATTTGTCTTCTTCGACTTTGATCCAGGAGGTGTTATTATTGTATAGCTTGAGTTCTGACCAGATACTTTTCCAATAATCTGTGAGTTTTTGTTTGTTTGGTGGTTTAGTCACCGCTGTTTGCTTATTGTACATAGTTTTCTCGGTAGAACTGTTTTTCGTTTCTTCGGATGAGGTTGTTAGTGGCTTTCCTCTCGTTTGATTCTTTATATCTACGGAGTCTTGCGGCACATACGGATAGTTTTTGTTTCAAAGTATCAAGGATCTCTGGTAGTGTTCGGTCGGGAGATTTGAATTTGATCTTGTCTACATCCTGTGTGACACGTTTGAATGCGTTCCCGTTCATAAACTGATTTTGTTTTCTATTCTTATTTGCCATTTGAATTTAGGTTTTCTGCTGTTGAGGTTTCTTTGTCGTTGCGGGAGTTTTTGATTATTTTTTGTTAGAGTGGTGATTGCTGCTGCGTATATTATTGTGGGAATGTCTTCGATTGTGCTAAAGTCTGTTATGTATTGGGGTATTATGTGATTGTTTATTGTGTTGAGGATTATTTGTGTGCTCTGTTTGAAGATTAAACGAGGGATGGGATTTCTTATTGTGGGGTCGGTGCCTGACCATCGACCTAAATATGACTCCATTTCTGTTTTGAGTGTTTGTATAAGAGGTGATTCGGGGTGATTTTGTGTAGATGTTGTTGAGAGTGGCGAGTGACCGATTTTGTTGGCTGTGATATGGTGTCGTGCGGTGCTTGCTATTTGCCTTATAATATTATTTTGAGTTATGCTTCTCCTGGGTGGTGGATCTTGTGTGTATTTTTGTGTTCGGCTGGGTGATTGGGTGTGTGAGGTTGGTTCGGTATTTGCTCTATTGTTTTTATTGTTTGGTTGGTTTGTGTTCAGTTCAGCAGCTACTGTATCTTTATTGATTTGTAATTTGAAAGATGTGAGGCGATTGTTCTTGGTTACTCTTTTTTGGTCTATTACTCTTTGTTCTGTAACAAGTAATTGCAGATATGGATATTGGGCCAAGAAAAGTCTGTGCAGTTCCAGTCTGTAGCCCGATGTTATTGTTTCGAGTTTGGTGGCGGTATAGTAACAGCGCATCACGGTTCTGTTCATTTCATCTGTCCATTTTAACTGCTGTCTTGGTTTGCAGCCTCGGTAGTTGCATGTTGTCCTTGCAAATCATAAGTGGCTTGGTTTGGCTTTAATGGTTGTGTTTGTCCCGCATCTGTGTCGGTTGTGTTTGGGGTTGATTTCGGTCCAGGCGGCGAGTAATTTTTTTCTTAGTGATTTTTTTGTCAGGTTTTGTGGTTTTATAGCAACGCATGACGTGTTCGTTGATTTCTGTGGTGCAACTCATGCGTTGCTTTGATTTTCCCGCCTTGGTGGGTGTCGGCTTACTCGCTGGCACAACACTTTGGCAAGTCCGTTTTCTTTTACCCGGTCTTCATCGTTTTGGTCGAGCTGCCATTTCCCGCGACGTTCTCGACCGTTACGTTACTCGCCTGATGCTTCTTTTATTGGTTTCCTGTTGTTTGAGGTGTTTTCAGTGTTCTGTGGTGTCAGAAGCTGAAAGTGTCCCGACATTGGGTTGCCTGTTAGTAGAAGGTCAATAGTTTTGGTGTGTTTTCCTGTGCTTATTATTGTTGATCTGTCCCTAAAAGTTATTTTTGTATCTCTTGTTCTTCGTTATTTAGAGAAGATACGAAAGTTGCTATTTTGGGTTTTCGAGAGAGCGAGTATCTCTAGGCTCCTTCCATAGGTGCCGTTTTTCTTCATATAATTATAATAATTATTGAAGTTTTTCATACCGTCGTCTTCAATTAATGAAAACGTGTGGAGTTCCGACCAGATTTATTGTATATATCTTAGAGCAACCTCTCGGAGTTTCTCATGATGGTTTTGGTGGCTATATAAGTGTAAGCTAACTGCCCGGCAAAGGTAACTTCCATCACCTACAATGTCGGATCCGGTAAAACTATCGGGGATAGTTTCGACTGTGGCGGTTGTTTGGTTCACCTACGGTTGTTGTTGTTGTTGTTGTGATGGGGCTGTAGCTGTTTGTACTACGGGTCCGCCTCCGCAACACCCTGCCATTATTATTATTATTATTATACAACATAGTGTTCCCGCCATTATCCTAATTATTACTATTTCACAAAAAAAGTTCTTTTTTCTCACATTTGGTCAATGTGGTTCCATGTTTGGCTGACGAGCCCAAGCCAAGTCAGCACAAACGCTATTATCATTGTGTGTACATGTTTTCAAAATTACTGACTTCTGAATGTTTCTGTGTATGTTTGTGTTGAGTCCTAACTGTACTAAGTGTGGTGTGAATGTTTTTGGTGTAAGGCCTGTGGATTATATGATGAAGGGGACAATGATGACTTTTTCTTGTTTCCATAGCCTTTTTATTTCTGTTGCAAGGTCTGTGTATTTTGAGTTTTTGCCATGTATTTCGTTTGGATGTTTGTGTCGTTGGGGAGGGCTATGTCATTAGATAGGTGACCTTTCCTTTTTTGCACTGAAAAGTAATATCGGGTCTATTGGCAGATACTGTTTTATCTGTATGGAGATTGATATCCCAGTAAAGCTTGTAATCTTTATTTTCAAGTATGGATGTTGATGTGTATTTGTAGTAGGGATCTGTATTTTCTATGAGTTTGTATGTTGTGGTTAGCGCTTGGCGAACTACTTTTGCCGCTGAGTCATGTTTAGCTGTGTATTCCGTTCCGGCTAATATTTTACATCCGCTTGTTATGTGTTCGATCGTTTCTTTTTGCTGGTGGCATTTCCTGCATCTCTCTTCTGTAATAGTTGGATCTTTGTTGATATACTTTTGGTAGTTTCTGGTTAATATGACTTTATCCTGGATGGCAAGCAAGAAGCCTTCTGTTTCAGGGAATAGCTGCCCATCCTGTATAACGTATGTGAACGTATAAGGATGTGAATGTTTTCTATGTCTGTGTGTGACCATTTGATAATACCAAATAAATATATCAGTATAGGTATAGCGAACGTGTTGATGGCTTTAGTGAAATTTTTACAGTTAAGTTTTGTTTGTAAAAGTTTCGTGAGTCTGTTTTTGAATTCGGTTCTAAGCCCTATTTTGATGTGAGTGTGTTTGAGTTTGGTGCTTTATTGGAAGCCCAGATATTTGTATCTTTCTTTGTCGAACATGGTATCGAGTGTTTCGTTGTTGATGGTTTCTGTGTCATGATGGCCCTTCCATTGGCCTTTGTTGATGTGGAGCACTTTGCATTTACTTATACCAAATTCCATATTGATATCTAAGGTGAATATTTCTGTGATTTTGAGGAGTTCTTTCAGCTGTGTTTTTGTGGCAGCGTTTTATGTCATCCATATATAGAAGATGGTTTATTTTATTTTGGTTCACTTTTTGGTGTCTGATGTGGAAGCCATGGTCTGTTCTGTTTAGTGTATTTGAGAGTCAATTGACATAGAGGCAAAACCATAGAGCGCTGAGCGAGTCTCCCTGAAATATACCCCGTCTGATGTACAGCTCTTCTGTTTGGATGCGTTCGATTTGTGTTTCTAGGCGTATTTTGGTTTTCCATCTTCTCATAATTTGCGCGAGAAATTGCCTGAGATTTCTAGGGTTCTGATTAACCAGCTGTGGGGTATGGAGTCGAAGGCTTTTTTATGGTCTATATAACTGATGTGAAGGTTTCTGTGTTCTTTTCTGGTTTGTCCCATAATCACGCTATCTATGATCAGCTACTTTTTGCATCCTCGGTTATTTTTCCTGCACCCCTTCTGCTCTTCTGTGAGAATATTGTGGTCTCTTAGGTGTTGTTCTATTTTCTTGGAAATTGTGGCTGTGATGATCTTGTATAGGGTTGGAAGACAGGTGATAGGTCGGTAGTTTGACGGGTTTGTGATGTCTGAGTTTTTGGGTTTGACGTATGTTATTCCTTGTGTAAGGAAAGTGGGGAACGTGTGTGGTCATAGGATGGCTTTGTTCTTTTGGTGTGTGAGTGCTTCCTGTGTGGTGATAAACTGTTTGTACCAGAAGTTTTGTATATTGTCTATTCCAGGGCATTTCCAGTTGTGTGTGTGTTTAATTGTTTCTGTAATTTCTTGTGTAGTAAATGCGGAATTTTCTTGTTCTGTCATATGTTTATGTTTTTCTTCTTCGACTTTGATCCAGGGGATGTTATTATTGTGTAGTTTGGGTTCTTACCAGATACTTTTCCAATAATCTATGAGGTCTTGTTTGTTTGGTGGTTTAGTCACTGCTGTCTGTTCGTTGTACATAGTTTTTGGGTGGAACTGTTTTTCGCTTCTTCGGAAGAGGTTGTTGGCGTCTTTCCTCTCTTTTGATTCTTTGTATCTACGGAGTCTTGCGGCATATACGGATAGTTTTTGTTTCAAAGTATCAAGGATTTCTGGCAGTGTTCTGTTGGGAGACTAGGGTTTGATCTTGTCTACATCATGTGTGACACGTTTGGACGCTTTCCCGTTTATAAACTGAGTAGTGTGTCTTAGATCTCTCCTGATGTTGTTGACTTTGTTTTCTATTCTTATTTGCTATTTGAATTTTGGTTTTGTGCTATTGAGGTATCGTAATTATTACTATTATTGTTAATATTATACTATTATTTTAGATTTCCATACCACACTTGCCAACTGCTTTTCTAACATTCGCCAGAAAAAGCCACAAGCCACTCCTGAACGTCTTCAACCTTACACAAGATCATAAGAAAAATAAAGACGGTACATTGATCTTAGAGTGGAAGGCTTTGGTATGCGATGCTACAAATAGAAGAATCGTAAACGGCCATACTTGTATTCCTATCGAAATTAATCGAAAAGAACAGTCCCTCGATAAGCTGTTATTGGGCACTATGATAGATTTAAACATGTCCATTGAAGCTACGGACGAGAGTTTAGAAGTGGAGCAAAATCGAGTTACTTATAACTTACTTTATCCTCCTTTCGTTAAACACAATTTCCAGAAAATAAAAAGCTGTATAGTACCAGTAACACTGGTTTTACATAGCATCGTGGAACATGCAGTTCTCGTAACCATTAATACGTCAGATCAAAATGTTAAAACGGTGAATAATAACAAAACGGTCAAATCAAATTTGTTTACGCCTCAAGCAACCAATAACTTCGTTTGGCTAGCCAATGGGAAGATAATGAGAACTTTAGAACCATTGACGACTACGTCTGTTAAACTTTCTGTGATAGTCACTAGTCCTGGTATATTTGATTTAGGAGCCGATTTGTGTGTGTTGTGTAATGGTTTAGATTCCGATGAGGTTCCTGTTTTCCAGCAGTGTGAAGTGCAGTCTTCGTTAATAGTTATGAATAGCGATAGCTAATGGCTAATTCTAACCGATGGAATATAGGAACCATAGGGTAAGTGAGAAAACAAATAATATTTTGGGCATTTTTGTCGAAAGTAATTTTTTTAAAAATCTTGGAAAATTGTTATGGCAACCGGGAATTTATGATTTTTTTTAAAAGAAATCTGTATAATATGGATACCACAGAACATATAGCTGTTGTTCCAGAAAGACAAACTCGTGGAATAAAAAGTCGCTGCAAAATGAAGCCGGCTGGTTACCGCGCGGTGATTAAAATGTGCCTCCTATAGTTTTTAGAGACGCCGCGCATATGGGTATTTCAGCGTTTTATGCGGCCAAACTTTTTCGAGTATATATTAATTTCATTCTTCACTTCCTAGTGTTGGTATGATCGCCATAAGATTGGAATTGTTCCATCGTGTAGTTTGCATTCTTCTGATTTATGTCCCACCTAACAGTAATACTGTTGCCTATGACACTCTATTTGAAGAAATGCTGGACTCTGGTTATTTTACTAATGAAGACGACTTGCTAGAATTGGGGGATTTTAATCTTCCTATTTATGCAAATTATGTTATGGATGCCTCTTATAGAGATAACCAAATTTCTTCCTTACTTGAACTATGTGAGTTTTTATCTTTAAATCAATTTAATCGTATTTATAACGAAAATAATCGTGTTAGATCTTGTATTCAGTAGAACTCCACTTAATGTAAATGGTGCGGATTATCCTTTAATACTATTGGATCTTCATCACCCTGCCTTACAGATATCAATTCTGATTGAGCATATTCATGATAAATTTCCCCTTCGAAGGTATAACTTTCGAACAGCGAATTACCCATCCCTTTACAACGACATTCTACAACCTATTTTTCATTCTTGGGGTCCTTTAATAGTATTGAAGACGCTTGTGTTGTACTGAATTCAGTTATCTCCAACAATGTTCCAATTATTCGCCCTAAGAACCTCAAATATCCTAAATGGTATGATAATTCGATAATACGCAATATCAAAAAAAAGAATAAAGCCTGGAAAAAGTATAGACGTACTAGAAATATTTGTGACCTAGTCGAATTTAAACGTCTTCGTAGAGGGACCAAGATCGAGGTTGGGATGGCTTATAGAAATTATGTTACTGAGGCGGAAAGGGACTTCTCTATCAATCCAAATAAATTTTGGTCTTTTCTAAACGAGAAAAGTAAAACTGGTATTCCCATCAACATGTATTTTGAAAACGAATTGCATACGGCTCCTCAGGAGAGTTGGCATATGTTGATTCCTCTATGGTCCAGATCAACCCTCCTAATAACTACTCACATCTCTCTCTCATCTCTCATTGTTAACACCATAGAGGAAAGGAACGTGATCAGTGCCTTAAAGAAACTTTAACCTAAATCGACCGCTGGAACCGATGGTCTACCAGCTTTTTTTATTCGAGATTGCGCAGCTGTGTTGTCCAAGCCTCTCACGATTCTTTTCAATCTGTGTTTAAACTCATCGTCTTTTCCACAAATCTGGAAGAAGTGTAAAATATTTTCCGTATTCAAAAAGGGTGATAAGAGCCTCGTTGAAAATTACAGACCTGTGGTAATATTGAACAACTTTTCAAAGATTTTAGAAATTGTGCTGTATGACATTATATTTAATCATGTTAAACTTTTCATAACTGAAAGCCAACATGGATTCTTTCCAGCGCGTTCAACCATTACCAATTTAGTTACCATTACTCAATTTATTTCGGAAAGTATAGACAATGGAGGACAAGTCGACGTAGTTTATACAGACTTCCCAAAGGCTTTTGACCGGCTTGACCATGGTATTCTGCTTGAAAAAGTCTCAAACTGTGAAGTTGATGGCAATTTATTAAACCTACTCAAATCTTATTTAATTGGTCGTCAACTGATAGTAAATTATCGTGGTTTTGAGTTGGTCATTATTAATGCTACCTCTGATGTTCCTCAAGGGTCTGTCCTAGGACCATTATTATTTAACATATTTATAAATGACATCACCAGTGGCCTTACCTCGTCCTCTTTGCTTTATGCGGACAATCTCAAAATATACCGACTCATAGACTCTCTCCATGATTGTGTAACTCTTCAGGATGATCTAGATACTTTAAATCGTTGGTGAATTCGTAATAACTTATATTTGAACACAATGAAATGTTTTTCTATGTCATTCACTCGAAAGAAATGTTATCGTTTCAAAGATCTTGGTATAACATTTGATGCTAAACTCAGTTTTGTGGACCATATAAATGAGACCATTGCTTCTTCTTATAAGTGCATGGGTTTCATCATGAGGAATTCTAGAGGCCTCTCAAACATTAAAACCCTTATCGCTTTATTCACTGCTTTAGTTTGTTCTAAACTGGAATATGGTTCACTTATCTGGTACTCAACATATGAGATCCACAGTAATCACATTGAAAAAATCGAAAGACGATTTGTGAAATTCCTCTGGTTTAAATTGGGTTTCCCTAATGATGTTCTATTGAGAAGATTCAGTATTGTTAGCCTTTCTCGGCGTAGAGAATATGCTACAACCTTGTTTTTATATAAAATCTTGAACACCAGAATCGAATGCCCTTGCACCCTCTCAAGTATTAGGTTTCGTGTGCCGTCTCAACACGCTCGTCTAAGCGATTCCTTTTTCTACATGCTTGTTCCAAGAACAAACTTGTTGATGTACTCGCCGCTCTACGTTATGTGCATGAATTATGAAAGGGTCAAACATATAGTTGATATTTTCTGTTGCAGTATAACATCTTTACGTAGGTCATGTTTCACTGTGGATTAGGTCTCTCTTTTTTTTCTTCTTTAGCTTGTAGTGCAGTTATTAGAATTATTAAAATACTAATTTGTTAGATATTTATCTATTTGTTATATTTGAATGTCCCTATCCTATAATTGGATTATTCTGTAGGATAGTTGTATTAAATAAATAAATAAATATTTAAAAAAAAACAGTATATTGAGAAAAAACATGTTGACGTAAACAAAAATTAATCCATGATGAAGAATCCCACGTCTCTTTATCCGCTTCTGAGCTCCATTCTTCGACTTCCTCTACAGATTCCTCCGCGGATTTCTGTTCTTCTTCGGAACTTTCGTCGTTAATTTGGGTTCAGCAGAAACATGCATTTGTAGTGCTTCTTTACTAAACGACATAGTCAACACCGGTAGTTTGAATTGATTTAGCCGATACTTGGTGGAAATCCATAACTAGAAGTTTTGCAAGACGGTAAAACACTACTTAAATTTCCACTAATTTTTTTATTTTTAACACCATGACATATTTCGCTGTACGCCAGCTTCTTCAGATGGTTTGCTACAAAATGAGGATAAAATTACTATAATAAATGGTTGGTTCACAATTTATGGCAGGTAATACAAGAATTTAATTAAAATAGATTTATTAATGGTGACTTATTTAAGTCTAATTGTTCATTTATTAAGGAATCTGAATTTTTCAATTTGTTTATTTCTAAAGATTCTAGGTAATTGAGTTTCAGGCCCTTTGTGTATGTAATATATCAAAGTTTGGGTTGAATTGGTGGTTATTTTCAATTAAATGATTTGCGTAATTTGAGTTATTTTTTCTATTGATGTATGATGAAGCATGTTCTTTTACTCTTTTTGAAAAATTTCTTCCTGTTTGACCTATATATGTTTTTGAGCAATTTCCACCATTTAATTTGTATACTCCGGATCTGTTTTCTCTATCTGTTTTAGTTTTGTTATTTTTAGTGTTCCGTACGGAACACTTATAAGATGACTTCGGTGTCTGTCTATCTGTCTCTCACAGGCGATTTTCTCCGAAACTATTTATCATAGAAAGTTGAAATTTGGCAATAATATAGGAATTGATGGCCTCGTCAGAGCCGTATAGTTTTGAAAGTTAAATTTTGAGTTTAGTTTTGGGGGGTGAAATCGGAAGTGAAAAAAAAATTTTTTACTAGGTCATCGAGTGTGGTGTCAAATGAAAGCATTATATATATATATATATATATATATATATATATATATATATATATATATATATATATATAGTTACGAGGCTGGTTTGAAAAGTCCGTGCAAAAATAAAAACTACTTATGTGTTTGGGGTAAACCTTTTTTATTTTTCGACATAGTCTCCTTTTAGGCTTATACACTTCGTCCAACGATGTTCTAGTTTGTTGATCCCTTCCGAATAATAGGATTTGTCCAAGTCTGCAAAATATCCATTAGTGTCTGCAATCACCTCCTCGTTTGAATAAAATCTTTGTCCCGGCAGCTATTTCTTCAAATTGGGGAACAAATAGTAGTCCAAGGGAGCCAAGTCTGGAGAATAGGGGAGATGTGAAACGAGTTGGAATCCTATTTCCATTAATTTTGCGACCACAACTGCTGAGGTGTGTGCTGGTGCGTTGTCGTGATGGAAAAGGACTTTCTTGTGGGCCAATCGCGGACGTTTTTCTTGCAGCTCGGCTTTCAAACGGTCCAATAACGATGAATAATATTCACCTGTAATAGTTTTACCCTTTTCCAGATAGTCGATGAGGATTATCCCTTGCGAATCCCCAAAGACAGTCGCCATAACCTTTCCGGCCGAAGGAACGGTCTTCGCCTTTTTTGGTGCAGATTCCCCCTTGGTAACCCATTGTTTAGATTGTTGTTTGGTCTCAGGAGTATAGTAATGTATCCATGTTTCATCCACAGTGACGAAACGACGCTTAGAGTCCTCCTGTTTCTTCTGGAACAGCTGCAAACCATCCTTGCAACACTTCACACGATTCCGTTTTTGGTCAAGCGTGAGCAATCGCGGCACCCATCTTGCGGATAGCTTTCTCATGTCCAAATGTTTATGCAAAATATTATGTACCCGTTCAGTCGAGATGCCCACAGCACTAGCAATCTCACGCACCTTAACTCTTCTGTCATCCATCACCATATCATGGATTTGATCAATGATTTCAGGCCGTCCAGAACGTTCAGCGTCACTTGTGCCCATATGGCCAGTCCGAAAATTTTGAAACCACTTATAAACTGTTCTAATCGAAGGTGCAGAGTCACCATAATGTTTATCAAGCTTCTCTTTAGTCTCATGAGGCGTTTTGCCTTTCATAAAGTAATGTTTAATCACCACACGAAATTCTTTTTCGTCCATTTCTTGAAAATCACTCGACTTCCTTGATTCACACGAATGCCAAACACAAAGAAATAGACCAATATGGCTGAAACTTGGTGTGCATTCATTCAAGAGATGCTACAAACTAAACATGACCTCGATACGCGTCGGTGGTGCCATCTCTCGGACTTTGCACGGACTTTTCAAACCAGCCTCGTACATATATATATATATATATATATATATATATATATATATATATATATAAATAATGGATTACTTGGGCACACTTTTCTTTGTATTATTTTTAAAAAATCGCTGTCCCCCACCTTATCTCGAAGAGTATTGATCAAAAAATTTTGAAAAAATTCTGTAATATTCTTCACTGTAGATTGAACGAAAATTATCAATTTCAGATTCCTTAATAAATGAACAATTAGACTTAAATAATTCACTATTACTAAATCTATTTTAATTAAATTATTTTATTACCTGCCATAAATTGTGAACCAACCATTTATTATAGTAATTTTATCCTCATTTTGTAACAAACCATCTGAAGAAGCTATCGTACAGCGAAACATGTCATAGTGTTAAAAATAAAAAAATGAGTGGATATTTAAGTAGTGTTTTACTTCTCATAAAATTTCTAACACCGGTAATTTCAGAGGCCACCTCTAGATTGACAATCAATCTCCTAGTTGTTTTGCCATCATTGGTGTTACGAAAGCTTTTGGCCCATGTATCATTAAGCCCATTTGCTCTCTGAATTTTGCCTGTATTTCTGCCTTTTTTTGCTTGACAATTTCTTTGTCATTGTCCGATTTTAGCTGCCACTTTTGCAGAGGAAGCTTGTATAACAAATGCAGAATATTTTCGAATAATCGTATTCTAGCTGGTAATGTAGACGAGCCAAACTGTAGTTGAAGTAGCAGCTTTGCACACTTTTGCATCGACCATAGTTAACGTCATTATATGTTTCATAGAAATAGAGATGTCTCCTTGTACGAATTTACTGTTTATCGAAACGTTTAATGCATTTTCTATGTAAGTAATTTCAGAATTTGTAATATCTAAGCTCTAATCCTCATCGGCCTACAGTATCGTAGCGAAGAAGGAGTTGGATTCTGCTAAATGTCTTTCTTGTTTGTCCCACAAGTAGTAGAACAAAGCAACTTTGAAAAATGTTGCTGTCAATTACATCTTCTTGCAATTTTTGCTTAAATTGTGCTTATTTTGATCCGTCACATCTCCATTTCGAAATGATTGACGCTCTTCTAGATTTAATTCTTTTAGTACATCCTTCAAATACGTGGCTAAACGTTTAGCCGTGTGATTCAATAAAAGTTTTAAGCTAATTTCAGCACATGTTTCAGTTACCCGATACTTCGTTCGCCGGATAACAAGTCCTTTTTGCTTGCTGTAACTCGGATAATACTGCTTGTTACTATTCCTTTCATACTGTCTTCTTGACTCTACAAGCATCGAGAGGATTTAGTTGTGACTGTTTTTCATGCTGCTTTGACATTTTGGTACGCTTAGGCTGTCTGGGGAGAGTTAGTTATGTCTTTTAGAATTCTGGATGTAATTCTCTCTCTAGAACTGTGAAAGGATGTTTGAACAACACGCATTATTACTTCTTTATCTACAGCACTGCGTACACCCCCTGTTTGTCTACGTTTGCTCTTCTCACTTAATTCTTCAAATGACTTTGTTGGTCGGCCAGAAGAACGTTTTACATTAGGTATTTTAAATGTTCCTTGTAACCATTCGTCATTTTTTTTAAGAAAAACTTCTGCCTTTTATGCACTTCTGTTCACTTTTTCCTGAATTGTTACTTCAAATAGGAGAACTTATGCTTCACTTTCTTCCTTTGCTTAACACAATATTCATCTTGCGATAAAATATAACTCTCAAGATATATCAATTTTTCTTTAAAATTTGGCAAGTTTTATTTCTGCGTTTTGTCAAAAAGTAGTTTACATGTTACTACTCGAGCACCTGAAGTACCCTCGGATCCTAGAACAAAATAAAACTGTTTAAATTAACAAAATAAATAACTACAAAATACCACTTGGTTTTCACCCTCTGATTTAAAGACGATGAAAACCTCGATTTCACGAGAAATCACAGCTAATATTGATATATTTGATTAGCGCAAATATTATTTTTTCTGTTAAAACCAATAAAATCACTGAGACGCACCTTGACGTCGAACAAATACCTTTTTAAATACCGAAAAGCGGATTTTCGTACCACAATTTCGAGTAACATTTTCTACCTTCAGAACATTACTAACTATTTAAAAAAAAAAATACATAAAAATGATCAATATATATGGCCTCTTACATGTAATATTCAAATCCATCACAATTTTCTTCAAGATAAGGTCCAAAAAGGAAAAATAACTTTTTTAAATAACTGTTTTGTAACGAATGCCGAGAAGAGAAATGAACACTCAGAGCGACAATCAAATTCCGACTGAGACAGCGGCGCGCGCGCGCTATCAGATGGGTAACGGGAGGGGCCGCCTATTGTTTTATGCCTATTCGACATTGTTAGGTAGCAAATTTTAGGAAATCGATTTATGAGCGCCTAACACGCTGAAATACCCCTATGTGCGCCACGCATATTTATTATTATTATTCTTTTAATATATCAAGTTATAATTGCGAGTTTTACGGTAACGTTTTGTTCCACCTGTTTGTCTTTCTGTAGTGATGACTACAGTCGATCAAGTAAGAACGTGTGGCCTTGTAGTCGGTAAAGAAATTCCTTTTTTTTTTTAGATTATTGTTGGCACCTGTAGAAACAATGCTTTCTGGAAATAGATTCATTTTTAACCCTATTTATGGGTAAATAGTACAGGGTGAGTCAACGATAGTGTAAAGTTCATTATCTCATTTGTTTCGGGAATGACGAAAAAATATTAAATACAATAGTTTTAGGGAATGTTAAGGTGTACAGTTTAAAATTATTTTTGAGTGTACAAGGTACTTCAAAAAAGTATGGCCGATAAACATGTTTTTTTTTAAATGGAACGTCCTATTTTCTAATTTATTTTTAAATTCTGTGTAAAATTTTATAACTTTTTTATTAATACTGTTATATACCTAAACCTAATAGTTTTTCTAATATTTCAATTTTTTTAAAAAAATACTAGTTTTCAGTTTTGTAAAAAATTGCCAGTAGCGCCATTGTTTCTCATAATTGGTACGAGCGTTCTATAGAGATGAAAAAAAAGATATATGTACAGAAATTTGAGTTAGATGCATTTCGACTATTTTAAACTGAAAAATCTCAAATTTTTTAAATATTATTTATTTTATTATTTTTTCCGATAGATTTTATAAAACCCTTCAACTTTTATTAAGTAGTCATATACCTATTTCTAATAGTTTTCGATTTATTTTGAATTTTTCAGTTTTTACCCTTGTTTTAACTTACTTACGCTATTGTGAAAACATAAACAGATAGTTAGGAATAATTTTAATATAGTTTAACTTATCTAATGATTAATTATTATGTTCAAAAATATGCCCGACTACTTGAATACACGTTTATTTTCTATTTTTTTTTTATGGGTCTAGCACACGTGCTACAGGGAAGTCCCTAAAGCGCTACAGGAGCGACACGTGTGCGGAGAAAGCGATTCACGTTGTTCTTAAATCGCTGTAAATTGTACTAGGTGGGAAACACAGTCCTGGGCAAATTATTCCAAAGGGATGATGTTCTCCATATAAATGACTGCTTGAAAAGCGTTGTACGAGGAGTAACCAGCTGAACCTCATACGGATGTGAAGTATTAGCGTGACGTGTACTTCTAACATGCACCGTTCTGGGAGGAATTAAGCGGGCCACATCTTTCGAACACTTTCCATGAAAATACTTGTAGAATAGGCTCAAGTCGCCAACCGTTCTTCGATGTTCCAGCGAATCAAGGCCACCTGTCAGTTCCGGGTCTCCAATCAGACGAACAGCTCTTCTCTGAATAGAATTCAACAAATGCAGTGTATGTTTGGGAGCGGAGCCCCAAACATGGGAGCAGTATTCCATAGTTGGTCGAATTTGAGCTTTGTAAAGAATTAACAGTTGTTGTGAAGTGTAAAGCTTTCTGGTTCGAAATAATATTCCCAACTTCTGAGAAGCTCTCCTTGCTAAGCCTGCAACATGTTCATGCCAGGACATATTTGCTCTCAAATTTACGCCCAACAATTTGAGTGACGATGTTAGGGGAATGAAGGGGAGTGAAGCGTTAAATTCCACTTGGTTACTGTCACCCCAAGATAGAATTTCTTCCAGGTCTTTGTTAAGTTGAATGACTTCCTGCTGTCTGCGGATATTCGTCTGAGTAGCCGATGTCCGAGCGTTCAAAGTGAATGAAGAGATAAGTGTACTGTCATCTGCAAAGCTGTAGATTGGATTCTCGGTCTTTTCCAGCAGATCGTTAATATAAATGAGAAAGAGAGTAGGAGACAGTATGGAGCCTTGGGGTACACCGGCGTTGATAGTGAAGGTGTTAGAAAGAAATCCGTCGACTGCCACTCGCAAAGAACGCTCTCTGAGGAAACATGAGAGCCACAAACAGAACTTTTCATACATACCATAAGAACGTAGCTTAGCCAAACACGGTCGAATGCCTTGGATATGTCAAGAGCAACCGCTCGAGATTCTCCAAAGTGTTCAATTGCGTCGTTCCAAACATGTGTTACATAAGTCAGGAGATCTCCTGTTGATCTATTTTTACGAAAGCCATATTGGTGATCGCTAATAATGTTGAATCCTTCAAGATATTTTAGAAGATGCTGATTGATAGCCTTTTCCATGACTTTCGATATTATTGAAAGCAGTGCGATTGGTCGGTAGTTATTTGGCAAGGTCTTCTTGCCTTTTTTAGGTATTGGCTGAACTGTGGCACATTTCTAGCAGGAAGGAAATATTCCCTTTCTGTAAGTTAGGTTGAAAAGTCTACAGAAAACTGGTGTTAGTTCCCTCGCACAGTTTTTGAGAACTATAGCAGGTATTCCGTCAGCGCCAGAAGCCTTTTTGGTGTTTAGTCGTTCTACTATATTTTTCTTCACTTTCCGTAGCATAAAGCATTATTGTCCGGCACGTATCCCGTATCCTATTTTGCGTATCTACTGGTGTTGTAATGGGATTCACATAAACCCACACCCCACAAAAAGAAGTCTAAAAGTGTTAAGTCACATGATCGAGGGGGCCACTGAATGAATCCATCCCTATCGATCCATTTTTGTGGGTATGATCGTTTAAAAATTCCCGAACTTTCCGGTGGTAATGAGCAGGAGCTCCGTGTTGTTGAAACCACATTTCTTCCCTTTCAACGTTATCAACTTCTTCAAGAAGCTGGGGTAATTCGTTTTGCAAAAAATTTAGATATCTAGGCCCGTTAAGCGGTTCGCAAAAAAATATGGACCAATAATTCGAAAATTTAATATTTCACACCATACATGGTTTTGGTTTTGAACTTCCTGGACCCAAAATGGTTTAACTGTTGAATAATAATGCATGTTATGGCTGTTAACTACTCCTTTACTGCGAAAAGTAGCTTCATCAGAAAACATTATTTTGGATAAAAAATTTGGATCGGCCTCTATTGCTCCATTCATGGTGGTACAAAAGTTTACTGGTCGTTCAAAATCACGGTCTTGAAGTTCTTGGTGTCGTTCCATATGAAAGGGATGATACTTGTATTTTCTCTTGGTGCCATTAGCCAGAGATTGGGATGTGTCAGATAAGTCAGCTAGTTGACGCCTGCTGACCTGGGGATTATCTTCAACATAAAGTAAAATCTTCATTTCTTTTTCCTCATTGCTAGTATTCTGGTTTACTACTTTCCAGTTCGTATACTCAACGCTACCATTACCATCAAACCGTTCTATTAAGCAATGAAAAGATTTTCTAGATGGTATACGTTTATTAGGGTACTTTGCTCCATAAAGCCTTACTTTATCCCGCCTTGCCCAGTATATAAACCATATCAATTAAATCATTTTTAGGAAAATTCATAACTATTACCTTTATACGTCACTTACTTCAACAAATACGATTGGTGAACTGATGCAGGACGCCCTGAACACAACATGGGAATGGTGCAGGATGGAGGGGTTATCAATTAACCCAGCGAAGACAGCCATTGTACCGTTTACCAGAAAGAGGGTGATAGAGATCCCCATTTTGAGGATAAACGGTACAGAGGTTGTTCCCAGGGAGGAGGTGAAATATCTGGGCATCACCTTGGATAGGAAACTCACCTGGGAGCCGCACCTTGAGTCAGTGATACAAAAGGCCACAAAAAGCCTTTGGACTACAAGACATTTACTTGGTGGGTCCTGGGGTCTGAGCCCTAAAATAACCTACTGGATATATACCCAAATGGTCAGGCCTACAATACTATACGGCGTTCTAGTATGGTGGGGTAAGACCAGACAGACAACGGCTATATCGAGGCTACGTAGAGTGCAGAGACTTGCATGCCTATGCGTCACAGGGGCTATGAAATCTACCCCAACGACGGGTATGGAAGCTCTCCTGAACCTAACACCACTTAACGTGGCTGTGCAAGAGGAGGCAACTATGCAGGCAATCTCCATTCACAGGAGGGAGAAACTTAAGGCAGGTAACCTTATTGGACATCTTACAATCTTGAAAGGGATCGGGGACATACTTTACATGTCTCAGGCAAGCGATCACATGGATCCTGTTCACAGCTTCGACAGGAAGTACAGGGTTATCTTTCCGACAAGGGAAGAGTGGAGCGCAAACCCAAGGTGGTTACAGGATGGCTCACAAAAGTGGTACACGGATGGATCCAAAACGCTCCAAGGAGTGGGAGCAGAAATAGTGGGGCCTAGAGCACGCAGATCAATAACCTTGAGCAAAGACACCACAATTTTCCAAGCGGAACTATACGCAATATCGGAAACTGTAGGAATCTTGTTCGAAAGGGGACACATGGGAGTAAGGATTAAAATACTCTCGGACAGTCAATCAGTCCTCAAGGCCCTGGGCAGTTGTACATTTACGTCCAGGGCTGTACTGGAGTGTCACAACATGCTCAACAACCTGGCGATTCAGAATTAGATTACTCTGGTCTGGGTGCCAGGACATGAGGGGCACAAAGGAAATGAGATGGCAGACATCTACGCCAAAAGGGGGGCTGAGGGGACTTTCACTGGACCTACTCCATCCTTTGGCTTCAACAAGAGTCTCCTTAAAGGGGAGATGAAGAAATGGAAAACAACCATCGTGGGGAAACACTGGAACGATATTAATGGCCTCGAACATTCCAAAAAGTTTCTGAGCTTTGATGCTAAGAGGGCGGACTTTGCTCTGAAACTGGATAGGAAAAGCCTAAGGACACTGTCGGGGGCACTCACGGGTCACTATGCCTGTAATAAGCACCTATACTGAATGGGCATTTCAAATACCAGCACTTGCAGATTCTGCGGTGAAGAAGAGGAGTAAATGGAACACTTGATCACTAACTGTGTGGCACTGGGACACAGGAGATACAGGCTACTGCATGCCTATACGCTGGGTGAACAGGACTTGCTAACACTCCCATTGAAGGAGCTGGTCCGGTTTCTTGACGTATTAAACCCGTGAAAGACAAGAGGAGGCACAATAGATCAACGATGGTCGCAGTGCAAAGGGCCGTTTTGGGCCAGACCCCACCTTTATTACATTACATTACATTACATTACTACAACAAATTAAACTATTTTTACTTGCTTAATAAAAATGTCAAAATTTGGCAATGCCTACATTTTTGTTTTGTCTTGGCAACTATGATGTTATAGCGTAAGTGTATTACCATAAAAACAAGGGTAAAAATTGAAAAATTCAAGATAAATCGAAAACTATTAGAAATAGGTATATAACATACTTAATAAAAGTTGGAGGGTTTTGCAAAATCTATCAGAAAATATAATAATATACAGGGTGTGACTTTCAAAAAATTTGAGATTTTTCAACTTAAAATAGTCGAAATGTATAAATTTATTTTGAACACCCTGCAGCATCTAACTCGAATTTCTTTACATATATCTTTTTTTTCATCTCTATAGAACGTTTGTACCAATTATAAGTATTTTACTTTCAGAAAAAATGACGCTACTGGCAATTTTTTACAAAACTGAAAACTAGTATTTTTTTTAAAAAAATGAAATATTAGAAAAACTACTAGTTTTAGGTATATAACATAATTAATAAAAAAGTTACAAAATTTTACGCAGAATTTAAAAATAAATTAGAAAATAAGATGTTCCATTTAAAAAAAACATATGTTATGTCTCCCACACTTTTTTGAAGTACCTTGTATATTTAAACATAATTTTAAACTGTGCATCTTAACATTCCCTAAAACTGTTGTATTTAATATTTTTTCGTCATTCCCGAAACAAATGAGATAATGAGCTTTACTCTATCGTTGACTCACCCTGTACATTATCGAACATGGGTGCTACATACGCTTCACGCTTCTCGACTGTATTCCTAGCAAGTGGGTGAAACGTTACTCTAAGTTAAAAAATATTGATGTTCTACCAGAATGTGGTTTAAGAGGAAAAGTGTCGGACAAGAACGAAAAAATGATTATTAGGCACTCATGTTCGGGCTAAAGATTAAAACATAAATTGAGACTGGAGCAATGTCATTTTTTTCGATGATACTTCATTTATGTTATCACCCCGCGAGTCCACTAACAGATTGGTTCAGCGCACCGTGAAACACCTATGTTTGGGGATGTCTTTCTGAAAATGATTTTGGGAGACTCTCCATCTGTACCTACAATTTAAACGCTGAAAAAATGCTCCAGATTTACGAGAATACATTAGTACCCACTGCCAAACCGTGGTTTGTCGATAAAAATGAGAAGCTGATTCTTCAAGAGGATAACGAGTAACCAGTGAAAAGGAGAATCCGATATCGTCAAACTAGTGTGGCCATCTGATTCGCCCGACGGAAACCCAATCGAGAACGTGTGGTCATATATGAAGCAAAAGCTTCATAGTAAAAAGGCGTACCCAGTGAAACAGCCCTCACTGCAAATTAAAAAATTACAAATATAATTTTTTTCCTCCATTAAGGGAATTTTGAATTTTGAGAAGCGCTAGCCCCCCCCCACCTCAGAGGCTGGCTACACCCATGTTTGTACATCCATTATAATAGTAATAATAATAAATACGTACATTTTTAGGAAATGGAACAATCTACCGAAAGGCCTTGCAGCAGTGAATACGACAAAGCAGACAAATTCACTTCTTATAACATAAATAATTTCAGTTGGTTGGCCAGTAGAAAAATAACGCTAATTGTGGGTTCTTTATTATCTACAACCCTTTCGGATAGTAACTAGTTCTGGTATATTTGATTTAGGAGCTAAACGTGTTATTGACATCAACCTTCCAAAAAATTAACCAGTGGAAAAACTATGGAACCGGTATAATCGGGTATGCAATGCAAAAACTCTTAATTCAAGTTTCCAAATCCGTTCCACCACTTTATCGTGCTTGCTAGTGAGAGAATTGGATATCAAAATTGAAACGTAAAAGAGAATCTTCTTCTGGTACCTATCCGTTCTAGATATTGGCGAATCTGATTTTGTTAACTCACTCTGAAGAGCTGAATCCATGTCAGTCTAAACTATTTCTTCAAGTTTGCCAGCCAAGATATTCTGTTCCTGCCAGGGCATCTCTTGCCAGCAACTTTCCCCTGGTTGATGTTTTTCGTTTCTCATGATGTGGCCGAGATACTCTAATTTCATTTCTTAATCGTTTTCGAGTTCAGGTTTATGGCCGATTCTGTCGATAACCTCTTCGCTTGTCACATAATCTGTCCAGAGAATTCTTAGTGTTCTCCTGCAGATCCACACCTTAAATGCAATTTTCTGCTCTGTGACCTCTGACATTTCGCTGAGCCTTACAAGAGGGTTGAGAAGTCATAATCTTATTATCCTTATTTTCAGGCATAAACTAAGGTCCTTGAAAGAGAGAAGTGGCTTTATTTTGATGAACCGGCCCTAGCCTTCTCCATTTGACATTTCATTCCCAGTGAGTGGTCTCAGTTTTTTGTTCATCTCAAATAAGTAACATGTAGGCTGAAAAGTTAGTTTTTTGTCTAGCTACTTAAAACACATTTTTTTTTGCAAAATTCGACTGTATTCATCAATATAGTCTCCTTCAAGAGCGATACAATCAGTCCAACGCTTTTCTAACATTTTTATACCTTTCTGGTGGAAGGATTTGCCTTTGCCTTCAAAATAGGCCTCACTTTCGGCGATATCTTCTTCACTGGAGCCAAATCTCTTTCCCGCGAGCATTTTTTTGAGGTCTCAGAATAGATAATAGTCGCTGGGGGCCAAATCTGGAGAATACGATGGATGAGGAAGTAATTCGCACTTCAATGCGTGCAATTTTGCCATTGTAACCATTGACTTGTGACACGGTGAAAATAACGCTCTTTTTTCTTGTTTATTTGGGGCCGTTTCTTTGCGATTTCTGCCTTCAAACGCACCAATAACTTTACATAATATTCGCTATTGATGGGTTTTCCTTCTCAGCATAGTCGATTATTCCATGCGCTTCCCAAAATACAGAGGCCAAAACCTTCCCAGCCGACTATTGTGTCTTTGGTCGCTTCGGGCGGCTTTTACCGGCTGCTGTCCACTCAGCTGCCGATTTGATTCCGGTGTGTAGTGGTGGATCTATGTTTCATCCATTGTCACATCACATCAAAAAATCCTTTTTATTGCCGTTAAACAGGTCCAAACAGCGCTCAGAATCATCAACACGTTGTTGTTTTTGGTCCACTGTGAGCAAACGCGGTACCCATTTCGAACAGAGCTTTCTCATGCCCCAGGTTCATGCAAAATATGACCACCACGTTTTTTTGATACCTTTAGGGTGTCAGCTATCTCACGCAATTTCACTTTACGGTCATCCAAAACAATTTTGTGTGTTTCTTGATGTTTTCCGGCGTTTAAATTCAGCATACCAGTAAATGATGAGTGATTTTCTAGGGGCAGAGTACCCGTAACACTTTCAAGTCATTGCTTCGTTTGAATGGTATTTTTTCCATCAAAAAACAGACGAAATTCGATTTTTTCCATTGTTGTGAAAATATCAATAGTAGCATCACTAAAACCACTGTAACTTGTAAACTAATCGTCGAAATATCATAAAATTTTGACACGTATCGTTTGAAGATTGGTACTTCCTAAAAATCATATGGATTTTTTGAAAAGGGCGATATCTATGTGTCAGACTAAAAACTTTTCAGCCTGTGTTACATTCATTTACCCTTTCAATAGGCGGATCTTTGACAAGGACTATTCTATTTTGGACATGGTCCTTAGCCATGACCAGTCTTTTTAGCATTTAATTCGAGGCCATATTTAGTTCTTATCTTCGGCACTCTGGGAAGAAGCTGCTTGATTTTTTCATGGCTATTTGCCAAGAAAATCGAACCCCAATAAAGATTGGCTATTATCCTGATATCTTTCCCAACAAGCAGTTATATTTTTAAGAATCGTTATGAAGTCGCAGTGATGAAACCTGCCGGTGTGTCGTGTAGTCTAGAAAGCATGCATGTACAATATGTACATTGTACTTCACGTCTCTACACCGCTGAATCAGCACTTGTATTGCGAATAATGCGTCTCGTGTTCTTAAATCATTTCGGAAACCAAATTGGGATTCGTTTATACTCTCCTCGCAACTCTTGTACAGCCGCGCATGGATCACTTTAAGAAAATCTCTAAACATGAACTTGAATGAATCAATCTTTAGAACATGACTAATAATGCTGATACTTCTGAAGTCTTCACATACATTAGCCGTAAATCTCTTTGGTAGTGTAACGAAGGTGGAAATTAGCAAATCGTGGGAGATTATGCAGCTTTTGTACATGAAGTTATACAGTTTAGTTAGGACTTTGACGCAGTGTCCGTCGAAGAATTCAAGGGGTTATACCAGTGTAACTACTTAAAATAAGGGTATTTTTCTAGAATTTTTTTAAAGAAAACTACTGCATCAAATATTTTAAAATGTTGGGTACATATTTATTATTTGTTTACAAATACACACAAATTTTTTTCGACCAAAATATTGAAATTTACGGGACTTATGCGCTAGTAATCGGACAGGTGAAAAAAAGTAGCTCTACTATTGTCGTGATTGGTGCCTCCAAATCGCCTGGCGATGTTTAGAAAAAAAGTATAAAATTTTCACCAAAAAAGTGTCCGTTTTTTGCTTGCTAAATTGCCATTTTTGGTCCAATCAAAAATCCATGGTTCATGGTACGACAAAACATGTCCAAAATGCAAAAAAAATAAATCTATGCAAAAAAAGTCGATACAATAAATTATTTTCCAGTTATAGCGGCAGCAAATTTAAAAAATGCAGTTTTGAGGAAAACGCGTTTAAAGAATGACTAACGGGTCACACATAAATAATGATATCTTGCCATGTGCCTACCTTTATGACTATTTTGAGTTCACTGAAGTATTAGATGTTTAAATTTCACTTACGTGATGACGTCACGGCATTGGAATTTTGATACCTGCTCCGGTTCGCGTTAGGCTTCCAAGAACGAGTTTTGGCCCCCCGAGCAGCTGTATTTTCAAAAATAAACATAGACTGACTTTGATACTTCGACCTCTTATTCTATACATAGAAAAGCATCGAAATATGTAAAAAATCGATTTTTTGAAGTTATCACATTGGTATAGCCCCTTAAAACAGAAAAATACTCATAATTACAGTTGCCCTTTATTCTCACCAAACTACTTCAGTAAATTTTAATTTTGAGATATCCTACAAAAAAAATCCATTGGCCTCAAATCAGAGTTTCGTAGAACCCAATTTATGTCGTCTATATTTGCGTGGCTTTCAGTTACTTCAAACTTCTGCAGCCACTTTTAAATCAGTCCAACACTAGGTGCTTCGTTTAAGATTTTTTGAAAGTCGAAGATTTCCAAGGACCTAAATTAAACTCTGTGAATCTACACTTTTTTCTCCGTCGGTTGGGCTAGCACGATAAGGCAAACAAATTTGAATCTACGAGGATCGTTTGAAAAATAAGGTAAACGAGGAATTGCAAAATTCACCTTTATTTTTCGACATAATTTCCTTCGAGCTCGATACATTTCGTTCAGCGATGTTCCCTTGCCAACAAGCCATTTTTATAAAATCATTTCTCTTGACGTGCAGAATAGTCATTAACAACGCACAAGGTGATCATTTTTAGACGCCCGGCTCCGATTTATGAAAAATTGTTGAATATTTATTTATTTTTTAAATGTAGAATGGTATAATGGATGTCAAGGAGTACACTGACGTATTTGACATTTGAAAACGACGCTGGGCTCCCCAACGCCAAACAGCTTTTTTTTTCCATCGACATAACTTTTGTAAAACGGTATTGGAAACCCCTAATTTTTCCCGAAATTTTTCCTTAAACCATTTTCTTTTAATTTGTTTTGCAGCAAAAACCCTCTAAAATATTATTTTTTTGTCATCGCGGTTGCCATGGATCGTATGACACGTTTGGCAGTTTTCAAACAATTTATCTAGTAAGCGGCTGTCATACTTTAATCTGACAGTACTTATAATAATAATAGTTACTATGCTGTTGAGGTTTTCCCTTTAATAAAATATTTTTGAAAAATAAAAAACAAGAATACATTATTTTGATTAAAACCACAAAAAAACTTTTAACATTACATAACTTATTAGATATTTATAAAATTAAACTTAAAAAATAAAAAAAAACTCAAAAGAAATTTTCTATATGTCTTCCTTTTTCTAGCATGCAGTTTTCCATTCTTTTCATTAACGCTTGATAAGTGGCTTCTGATATATTTGTCTTTAAGTGTTCAATATCAGTTTTCACAGTTTTGTCTACAATATCTTTAAAAGTCCTCTACAATAAAAAATCTAACGGCGTGAGGTCTGGTAACTTAGATGCACATTGAATAACTGGGTTGCGACCTCCTCTCCATCTTCGTTGAAACTGTTCATTCGAAAACTCTCTAACAGCAACAGTTGTATGAGGTGCTGCTCCGTCGTGTTGATACCACATATGCCTTTTTAAAATAAGGGGAACATTTTCTAATAATTTAATTTTATTTACTTTATTTTAAATTACATGCATCTACACACGCGTGCAACCAAAACATAAAATGAAATGACGTCAACATACTCATAATTCACATATTTATTAATTTGATACAATTTACATAAATAGTTACATACTTTACATGTTCAAATAATCATCAATACTATACGGTTCTAAATCTAACAGTAATTTTTTCACCATTTTTTTAAACATTTTTTTTCAGTTGGCGCATTTTTGATTCCATCATCTAATTTATTATACAGTTTAACCCCATATAATAAACACTCTGCTTAAATAAAGCCAAACGATGGACTGGACAATTTATATTTGTTATTCTGGTATTATAATTGTGCTCTCTCCGCATTCCCAAGCTTTCCTTGAGACGGTAAAAAAACATAAGAATGTCAGTATGTATAAAGCAAACACAGCTAATATACTCCTTGACTTGAACACACCCCTGCAAGACTGCAAATAAGGCATTCCATTTAAAATTCGCAAAAGCCGCTTTTGAATGACGAAAATACTTTGGGCTTTCAGGCTTGACGCCCAAAATATTATACCAAACCTCATAGTTGATTCAAAATTTGCAAAATACAATGTTCTCTTTGCAGGCTCAGACAGGTATTTAGATACAAACCTAAGACAGAAACAAATTTTATTTAGTTTATTACTAAGATATTCAATATGTGCTGACCAATCTAGGAATTCATCTATTTTCAGGCCTAAGAATTTTGTGTTGCTCCGGCATGGGTACTCATTATTGTCTATGCTGACAGCTTCAGGTTTTTCTTTTTTATTTAATTTGGTTCTAAAAAGGATCATGTTAGTCTTTTATTTATTCTTAATTTATTTTTTCAAACCAACTGTTTGTTTTTAAGAAAAAATCTTCTGCCTTTGTAATGACTTCAGAAATTTCCCTTCCTGCCACAAGCAAATTTGTGTCATCAGCATAAGATATAATTCCATTATACTGTATACTATTAAAGTTCACTTCTAAGTTCAGATCATTTGTGAAAATTATGA
The DNA here is from genome assembly GCA_019049505.1 of Pachyrhynchus sulphureomaculatus. Classification (NCBI taxonomy): domain Eukaryota; kingdom Metazoa; phylum Arthropoda; class Insecta; order Coleoptera; family Curculionidae; genus Pachyrhynchus; species Pachyrhynchus sulphureomaculatus. The sequence continues at coordinate 8,633,833 of CM032452.1, read as the reverse complement.
ATAAGAGAGAGCCCAAAAGACTCCCTTGAGGAATTCCCACTTCATTTTGAAGTATCTCTGATTTAAAACATGACTCTTTATTTTGTATCACTACTCTCTGTGTTCTGTTCTTTACATATATGCTGAACCATTTGAGAGCATTTCCTCTTATTCCATACAAGTCCAGTTTTCTCAAAAGTAACTCTCTGTCTAAGCAATCATAAGCTTTTGAAAGATCTAGAAAGAGACCCATCGCCATTTCACCTCCCTCCAGGTATCTCAAGGCAGCCTGCACAAACTGGAATACTGCTGTTTGTGTTGATCTTTTTTCTATATATCCATGTTGTGTATCTGTTAGCAGATCACACTCTCTCAAAAAACCAACTAATCGATCATGCATGACCAATTCAAACAGCTTCGAGAATCCCGGTAAAAGACTAATCGGTCAATAATTATCCAATACATCTGGGTCCCCTTTTTTATAGAGTGGTTTAATTACAGCTAATTTTAATTGGCTGGGAAAAATACCTTCTCTCAGAGAATTATTAATTATATAACGAAGAACTTTTGTGACAACAGGAATACTGGGCTTAACTAAACTTGTAGGAATCTCATCGTCTCCACTACTATGTTTGTTTTTTATTTTTGTTGACAATTGCAGAATTTCTTTGATAGTGACCGGTTTGAGATATAGTGATTTCCTATTTGGCTGAATTTGAGTATCCCATTTAACTTTCTTTCATGTTCTGTACTAGTTCAGGTACAATGATCAATAAAAAATCATTGTATTTATTTGAGAGTACGTCCGAATTTCCTGTCATCACAAAATTGTTTGCTTTTGCTTTACCAGTAATTTCATTATATGTAAACCACATACATTTATTCTTATTGTCTGACATGTTAATTTTATCCTGATATTTCTGAGATCTTATTTTGATCAGTAGATCGTCATAACACAAGTCTGCAAAAAAAAAAATTGAGAGCTGTTTTGGTTTTTTTTTGCGTAATTCTTATGTTTTTGGGTGTACTGAATACGAAAATGACTTTCATTTTGTCATAGAACGTCACGTTTTCTGACAATGTAGGTATCTATGTTAAACAAGTTATCTTAAAATAAAGGATAAAAGACTAAAAAAATTTTTTTAAATTTATAATTGCGTAACAAAACTTTTTTTTTTTATTTAAAATACATTCATTAGTAAGCACTAAACACATTTCTTTTTCCCAGTGAGACTCCTTTTGGTACATTTTCGCTTGTAGGAAGCATCTGGAAGGTCTCTCTGAAGCGTCCAACAGTAGTCTGCCATCATTAAGACGCTCCATCTTCCCTGGCATCTTTTTTCCATCTCCTTAATATCTTGGTGAAATCGTTCACCTTGCTCTTCACTCAGATCTCCTAAATTTTCTGGAAAGTAGTCGAGGTGGGAATGAAGAAAATGTACTTTTAAACTCATTAGGCAACCTAAAGCTTGAAATGCTTTTAACATTCTTTTGACGATTTGTTTGTAGTTAGGGTCTTTGTTATTGCCTAAAAATTTCTCTATGACCTCTTTAAAGGCAATCCACCCTTCTCTTTGAGGATTCGTCATGGTTGTGATGAATTGTAGATCAGCCATAAGCCGTCTAATATCTGATCCAACGAAAACACCTTCCTTCAACTTTGTCTCCGAGAGACCTGGAAACTTTGATATTAAGTATTTGAAGCAATTTCCATCTCTTGGAAGTGACTTTACAAATTGCTTTATCAATCCCAGCTTTATGTGAAGCGGTGGTAGAAGAACTTTATGAGGAGGCACCAAAGTTTCATGCAGGACGTTCTTTTCGTCAACTTTAAGCTCCCTCGGAGGCCAACACTTTTTGGCCCAGTGATTTGCTCGGTTTCTACTATCCCATAGACACAAAAAGCAAGGGAATTTGGTAAACCCAGATTGTTGTCCGAGCAACATGCCCAAGATTTTTAAATCACCGCACACTTGCCAACCGTGGTCTTTATATTTTAATTTGCAAAGATCCAATTCCAAGTTCTTGTAGGTTTCCTTGAGGTGTACGGAATGACCGACAGGAATGGAAGCATAGAAACCGCCATTGTGAAGCAGAACTGCTTTAAGGCTTCTTTTTGAAGAATCTATGAAAATACGCCACTGTGCTGGGTCGTATGAGATCTTAAGTGTATCCATCAAACCTTCAATATTGGTATAATAAACGAACTCGTCCTCTTGGGCAAAGTACTTCCTACTTTGCCCTGAACTAACCTGAACTGCTTCTCACGATATCTAAACCAGGAGGAAGACAATCCCGGCAAACGTAAGTTCCTGCTTTTGAGCCTTGATCCAAGCAACTCGGCAGCGTTTTTGGGAAGATTCAAGTCTCTTACCAAATCATTTAGCTCGCCCTGGGAAAACAATTTCGGACGCTGTCATCTTCAAATTGAAAACTTGAGTTGTCATCGGGTTCAGGTACAGCACCATCTTCGTCAGAACTTGGAATCTCTTCCAAGGTAGCAGGGGCCTTGGGCACTGGTATTTCGGTCCCATGAGGGATGGGACGAATAGCTGATGGCAGATTGGGGTATGAAATGGACTGCTTCCATTTTGAATTATACCCTTTCACATTACACGAACAAAAGTAACAATCATCACTAGGAATCGCATATCGGAAAGCTTTTTTCTTGCCCTTAAACCAATTTCGAAGGTCTTCAACACATCGTTTGCAGACTTTATGAGGTGCCCAAACTTTATCCTGATCTCCAAGTTTTAAGCCAAAATACGTGAAGTATACTTTTTTTACAAAGTCCGTAATATTAAGTTGTTGCTTTAATACCATATATTCGCCACAAATTTAACAGAAACTGTCAGACGAATTCACACACTTCCGCACAGATGACATTGCACTATATTGAACCAAGATCTATAAAACAATGACGAGTTAACACGTAATTGTACCGCGCCACTTTCTACACTATCGAAGCGCGCACGTTCTGGTTACAACGTTTATGTTTGTTAATTTAGCTCACACAGGGCGTTCTTTATTTAGAAAGTAATGATAGTTATGGCCTGTATACATTTAAAAACAGTAATCAAAATAAAATTGTACCTATTTATTTATGACCCCAAAAAAAACCCTTTTTTATAATAAAATTTTGCGTTTTGTAAAATAACCTGACGTTCTGGAATTTTTTGAGTATTTTTTTAGTTTTCAGGACCTAAATACATAGAAATCAGTTGAAAACATCCAGACAGCATTTTTGTTGCAGACCTGTGTAATTTCTCTTGACATTTTTGTATTCCTCTTTATATATATTCACATTTTTCATTGTCAAGAGGATATCCAATCTGTTTTTCAAAATTTTGAGCTCTTCATTATTCTTAAAAAAAGAATCTTTCCTATGTTTTTTATTTACAATTTTACGTTCAAAATGATGACAAAAAATATTTATAAATGATCTGATAAATGTTGACCACTGACCGCCAACATCCGATTTCTCACTTGAATAAACTTCTGACCAATCTTGTTCCTTTAGTGTTTGAATAAAAAAATTTTTGTTCTCCTCCCTAAAAAGTCTTTGATAAGTAAGTTCAAAATTGGTATTTGTAATAAAACTTGGTAGAGTATTAACCAAGAAATTAGGGTATCTATTTCCAGTTAATGTTCCCTCAAAACAGTATGGTCCAACTAAACGTGACTACGATTCACAGCAACCGCAATGAACAAAAAATAATATTTTGGAGGGTTTTTGCTGCAAAACTTTTTTGCGAAACAAATTAGAAAAAAATGGTTTAAGGAAAAAATGTTGAAAAAAATTGGGGCTTTTCAATGCCGTTTTACAAAAGGTATGCCGATGAAAAAAAAAGTTGCTTGGCATCGCGACGCCCAGCGTCGTTTTCACTATCAAATGTCAAATACGTCAGTATACTCTTGACATTCTACATTTAAAAAAAAATATATCCAACAATTTTCCATAAATCGGTGCCGGGCGTCTAAAAATTTTCATCCAGTACATCACTTCGTCATTTCTGTGAAACCGTTGTTCTTCAAGACATTTTTTGAAGTTCGGGTACAAAAAAAAAGTCCGAAGGGGCCAAATCGGGCGAATAGGGTGGATGACTAAGCAATTCGAAACGGAGTTCATGAATTTTGGCTATGGCAATGAGTGACGTAGTAGTAGCATTGTCGTGATGCGGCATTCATCGTGCACACAGCTTTGTGTGCAAAGTGTTATGCGCGCGTTCACTTGAGATCCCTACAACGTTAGCAATCTCCCGAACCTTCGAACGGCGGTCAGTCAAAATCATTTTGTAGATTTTCGTCACAATATCCAAAGTTGTCACATCGCTGGGGCGTCCACTGTGATGCTCCTCATTTATGCTTGTTCGACCACGTTTAAACTCGGTAGCCCAGTGGTTTACGGTCTTCAATGAAGGAGAAGAATCACAGAAAATATTGTCAAGCTTCACTTTTATTTCGGTTTGCCGTTTTCTATTTCAAAAAGTAAAATTTTTGCACAGCCTAACCCGAATCTCAGTTTCTTCCATAACGTCGGAAATCACGTCTACACGTTTGCATTTCGACCGAACAAACAACAGTAACTACACTGAACTCTGAACTGTAACTCCGCATGTGATTTTTTAAGGAATGAAACTAAATGGCCCAATACAGATTTCGATCATAGGATTGCCATATTTATGTCATTTATTTTACGTTTCAAACGACCCTCGTATTTATAGGGTAAGCTACTGTCTATATAGGCTCTATCTGAGAACGGTCTCTTTAGGTATGCACTGTATCGATAAAATAGGTCGGCGTTAGTAAATTTCACACCAAGACTACCTGCGCCCTTAATACAACAGGTAAATTCAACACTAACCTTATAAGGGTGCTTAAATATTACAGGTAATTTCCACACCAAGCAAATATAATTATGCTTTATTCATCTAAATAAAATTGGACGGATTTCTTTTAAATCAGTTCTTATATATATATATATATATATATATATATATATATATATATATATATATATATGTATATATATATATATATATATATATATATATATATATATATATATATATATATATATATATATATATATGTTTTTATTTCATAGTAGAATAATATTGATAAAACATGAAGTTTAAATACATAAAATACAATGGACAAATTTCCTTACATATGCTAAATAATGCTACAAACCTATACATATCTATTTATATATATTTACAAAACAGGTGGAGAAAAATAGGAGACACATTTTAAAAAATGGAAACGATTAATATTTCCTAATTGTCTTTGTTCATAAAGATTTTTTAAATGTTTTAATTTCTGATTATTATGATTATTACTTATTTTAGACTCGTCGACACGTTGTATTTTTATATATACGTTAATCTGAAATTATTTCAGCCTATCGATAAAAGTATACAGAGACGGATGTGTAGAATAAAAAGAATTATTTAGATGGGAATGGAAGGACTCACAACAGTTAGTCGTTTGAGTTAAAGATGGACTCGATTCTGCCCATATTTCAACTGGAAAATCGGCTCCTTCCTCTATATACGTTTCTAGTAGGTAATCACAAAATTTATTTAAACGTTCTTCCTCAGGTTTTATAGAAATAAATCGTATGCAAAACTGTCACCCAATTCTTCGGGTGCTAAATAGGACAAGCGGAAACAATACTTTAACCAACGACCAATTTCAGAATTTTTGTCGCAATCTTCTTTAGCTAGACCTATATTCTGTATCTTGCGAAACCAAGATTGGTGTAAATGAAATCTACATCCTAACACTTTAGCATTTGGCCAAACTTCAGATACTGCCTTATGAATAGATTTTTCGAAGTCAATAGTAATTTTCTCTGGATTGAAATACAGTGTATCTGTTGAATAAATCTTACATTTTAATAATGTGAAGAGGTTTTTGTATGTTTCAGCTCTCTTATCACGCAATAAGCAAAATAATAATGGAATGTAATGACCGTTTGCAAAACCATGCACTGTAAATAACTGTGTAAAATATTTAGTGCAGTGTGAAAAGGTGCCGTCCATATATATATTGGATATTTTACACAACATATTGACATTTGTAGTGCAAGAAAAAACAATAATGCCACTTTCGAGTTAATTGATATATAGAAAATTCTCACCCTTGCTAGTTTTGATTTCAAATGTCTCTAAAAACACTATGCACCTCCTCAGCACTTCTTGGATTACGTCCTGGCAAAAATTTTCGTCTATAGTTATAAATGTTTTTTTCTAATATATTCGACATCTTTTTCTGTTACTGTTTCAGGCAGCGTATTTTGTAGTTCTTGTCGGATAATTTTAGATGGCCTTTCACTCATATGCTCTCCGGCTTTTCTTTTGCAGGAATTACTAATTATTTGCCGATTGAGCTTCTTGGTGTCGGCTTTGTGTGTATGGAGTCCTTCACTTCTGGTAACTAAATTCTCGGGCCCAACGGTGAAGACTTTTGCTTTGCAATCTTTTTTTGAACATCTCCAAGATGTTTCTCCACATTTTGGTACCTTTTGTCGAAAGTAAGTGTAGTAATTCACACATAACATGTCCTTTCCTCGATTACTTTTTATTATCTTTGCTTCCATATTAGCAAAACTTTAAAAAATATACGCACAACCAGGTAATAATCACAAATTAATAATATGTACTAAACTGATATGTAGAAGGGTTTAATAATGATTTAATTGAACAGGCCGGTGCGTACCACCACCATTTATCAACCCTCATCCTCTACCTGAAAGTACTCGGTGTGGAATTTACTTCTGTAATTACAATCCCTTAAATATGTCTAGGTCATAAACGGATTAGTGGTGTGGAAATTACCTGCGCCCAAATAGGTATTCCACCAGAGAATAAACAGTTTAAGCGAAGATAATTATGTCGGAAAAATGTAAAGGGTAATACCATTCGACAGTCGACCCTACTCGCCTGTTCTCTACTACTTGAATTTTTTTTGTGTGTGTTAGTAATAAGTATTTATAACTCTGTTCAATTTTAATTTTTAATCTCTTTGTTCATTTTTAATTTAATATTGCTTAGTTAGTATATTGCATATATATTTGTAACTATTACTTAAAATCTTTTTAAATATTGTTAACATAATTTTTTTGTTGTTATAAGAATAAAAAATTCTGTTAATTTAGTCGGAATTTATTACTTCCCATCGACCAGAATAAATCAAGTGAATCGTGATACGTAAGTTTTTACAAAAAACAATGAAAGAAAAAAAAAAGTTTGGTACAAATCGTTTTATTGTTTCTCAAAATATTCACCTTTACCACTCCACTATAGGAATTTTTACCCCTTTTTTGGCCAAAATTGTTTACAGCCAAACGTCTGGACCGATTTTAATGATTTTTTTTGGATTTGACTTTTGCAAGACTCTTAAGAGGGAGGGAGGAACCACTAAAGTTTTTCATACACTGAAAAAAAAAAAAGTAAAGTTAACTAAAAAATTAACTAATAATTATTTTCAAAAGGAGTTTAAGGGTTATAGGTTCCCGCATCGAAGATTTTTTTAGATCTTTGATAGGTTATCTGGTTTTCTAAACTGTTTTTTAATAAATATTTTTTCAGGTGTACACTTACGTTCGAATATATAACAGTAGAAATTCATTTTACTAATTTAAAGAAGTAACAAACAGTTATGTTTTAAAAAGGATTTTATTCACAAATTTGATTTTCGAGTTCCAAATCGTCAACTACATTTAATACAGATGGGTTCAAAATGCCATTACTCTCCATTTCTTGATTTTCGTTTTCGGAATTTTCTTCATCTGTTTGACAATTTTCCACAAAACTTTGCTCCTCTGATCTCAGTAATTCAATTACTTCTGCTGGAAGCTTTAATTTGTTCTGATGCTTGATGCGTTTATTCAACGAAAGGCTGGAAATAAGCGGATCTGATGTGTCCAATGCTCGATTAAAAACGCCCGCCAAGTTGTTCACCCGGCTACTTTTTCGTGCATGAAGCAATCTATCGGATTTATATATTTTATGGCGCGATTCAGAGGCATCCTCACCAGAGCATCCAACTGAAAGCACAGTCGACTCAATAATTTGTCGCAAACGTACAAGAACCTTATGTACAGTTGCTGTCATTGCTAACCATGGATACTTCTGCATGAACATTGTGGCCGTTTGAAAACAAAATTCTTCAAATTTACTCGAATCTAAAGGAAGCTGACATGATAAACATATTAAAAATGACTTTTAAATTATAAATGAGTTCTTTGTCTATGCCTGTAATTTCAGAAAATTTTCAATGTTCCTTGAACGCGCGCCGGGCCGTGTTTACCGTCATTCGTACTCCCATAGCCACCAGTCTTAGGCTTATCAACGTGCAAACCAATTTCATCCCAAAATAACTGTTGGATGTCAGCCTTTCTTTTCGCAACTAAGGCTTTGTCAGCTTCATTTCTTATTTGCCACTTTTTAATGTGAATTTTGTACCCTGCATTCACAACAAATTCAAAAAAAAAAACGGATCCAGCAATGCGATGGACTTAGCCCATTCTTTAAGTTCTCTTCTTTAGGTTTAAATTTGTGGTTTTGGAAATTTGTTATGCTCAGAAAATCCTTTGGTGTAGCACCGCATAATGAACACGTTTGACTAGATTTAGTTTCAGTCAAAATATTTAATACTTTGCCATCAATTAAAGTTAAGTACAATTTAAATTTAACGCATAAAGTTTTTGTTTCACCAAGCATTACTTCAAAAGAACTTAAGGAATTTATTTCTTCCTCTATATTTTTCTTTTCTTTCAAAATGATTTCTTTAGTCTGCTTTGTGTATTCTAACTTTAATGGTCGACAAAATCTAATAGATTGTGGTGTACGATTGTTCCATAAAATATTTCCGGACGCTTCTATTAAACGCAAAGGTATAATTGTTGTGGCCAAAATAGAGCAGTCACAATTTTGAGACGAACCCGCCTTTTCAAACTGTTGTTTATAGTTTGTATAACCAGTACTACTGTCACATCCATAACTGACAATGAGTTCGGCGTATAAAATTTCAGTTTTTTTTTGTTTCCATTAAGGTAGATATAACTTCCTCTTGCACTTTTATTATTCTTTCGGATGTATGCTTCAGTAACATTTCCAATGGAACTTGTAATGTCTCAGTAACTATTACGCCGTCTGGTCTGCATTTATATTTACTACATGTAAGTTCTTTGTATAGAGGATATATATCGCAATTTCTTATTTTATTTTCATATCTTATATTGCAATATTGCTCTTTTGAAAAGTTGTTTTTTAAAAGAAAGGCTAGTCCTTCATCAGGAGATAGCTTAGTTGGTGTTGCTGTTGAAATTATTTTCCGTACTTTCGCGACTCTAGTCGGAGTACTGACAGCTTCTTTTAAAACAACTGCTAAATCTAATTGGTTACATTTACGAGCAGCCGCAGATGCAGCAAGAACCAGGGGTTCAACTTCATTATTTTGATCTTTAGAGATTTCTGCTGCAACTCTTCTTTTTGTTCTGTCAGATTTTTGGGCAGAAAGTTAATTGCGGTTGTCCACTTTTTGATTTAGTGGAGGCACGCTGCGTTTTACGTTTTTTTTTTATCGAAGTATTACCTTCAAGCCAAACAGCATGCTGTTTTTTCGAAAAACTTTCAAAATCCGACCACTTTTTACGCCACTTCATACTCATATTTGAACAAAATATTCGTGACTGCTCCTTTAAATATTGTTCAAAGTTTTCGGAACAATCACTCTCAGCAATGTATGAAAAGAAATGAGCATAAAGAGCGGCTCTTTTGTCAACTTCGTTGTGTTTCTCTCGCCATATATTGAATAACTCTGAATTTGGCACGCAGTAGTCAGCTGAAAAAAATGTATTTTTTTAAAAAAGTAGCAGATAGTAGCAGCTAAAATATATTATATTCGGAATATAAATGACTGTCCTAGAGGACTATTATGGTGTTATGTCTATCATGTGCTATCATTTTTTTTGTAAGTATAAATAAAATTCCAATTTTACAATTCCATTAGTTTCATTTTAAGGTCACTTTAACTTTTCCCATTTAATCGATCTAATAGATGAGTTCACCAACATTTCACTATATAATATTAAAGTACTTACCTTCGGCTTTATTTTCCATTTTTTAATTTTCAAAAACTAAAAATTTTTATTACGAAAATTTTTGTTAGAAACTGTCACAAAATTCACTGCACTCAAAAGTGTTTTGAAAACTAATTTAGAAATCGCAAGCAAAACAACTGATAAAGGGACTGAAAATCAATTTTGTCAAATAATTTGAAAAGATATGCCTACTTTGCTGTTTTTTTTTATATTAAAGCAAAAAAAAAAAATAACTCTGCAAAAATTTTAATTTTTACTTTTGACCAAAAAAAGGGGTAAAATTTCCTATAGTGCACTCTGCGGACGGCCGAGCCTCCGAGGCCCGTTTTGTGAAATTAAACTCGTAACTACTTTTGTGCAAATTATACAAATTTCAGATTTATTGACATTTATAAATAAATAAATAAACTTTATTAATCCAGGAGACCATACACAAATAGCATAGGGCAAGTCAGGTACAGTCAAACGGGGTGACTTCGGACAGTTTTTTAGAGTTTTCTTCATATTTCTTCCAAACTAAAATAATACCCAGACTATATTTTTTACCAAGTATAGTTCAATTATCGTAGAATCCAAATACTAGCACAGATTTTATTTTACGCCATTGGAAATTTTAATTTTTTTATTTTAAAAGTGTCCGAAGTCACCTCGTAGGGTGGGGTGACTTTGGACACATATGTAAATCGTGCAGGTTTCGATGTTTCCGCACCGCTGGGATGACTTCGAACACATATTTTTATACACATAACACATATTTTTATATACATAACAAATGCGTTTAGTAAGAACTGTAGTTATTCAATATTAATATTCATAGGTAAATTTTCAAAAGTATAACGGTGTCTGCGTTGCTCGAGTATGATTAATTTTTGAAAAATGTCTTCTGCTACAATGTCACTTTCATCATCTATGATTGGAAATACAAAAACACAACCTTCTCCGGTGTTCTTCTTTCTTAGAAACTTCATTTGTATATGATTTCCTTGTTTACTAATAATTTTTCCTACATAATATTTTTTCTTCGTGGAGTTATTTACAGGAATAGCAATGATCCCAAATTCGTTAACTTGTAGTTCTGCAGTTTATGTTGTATTCGCCTTCTTTTGACTTTGTATGAGTGTTTTCAATGGCATTGACTCCGAATCCGAATCACATGAAGGATCACTCTCGAAAGCAATAGATTGGTAAGATTTTGTAGTTTTTTGATAACCTGAATTTGAAGGTCTTGCTAGAGCTGCATTTATATCCTCTTTACTAATTTCTCGACCAGGTGGTACATTTATCTGTTTTCGTTTTCCTTTTTTGTTATTTTCCTGAGGGTTTCTGTTTTCTTTAAAGAAATCCAATAAAGATTGATCAAGTATAGTAGTACCTGTTTCTTCATCACTCCTCATATGATTTGGTAAACGTTTGATGACTTCTTGCGGATTGAACGGAACTATTCCACATCCTCGAAGTCCAGAAAGAATATTTGCTTCGGATTTAGCTTGAATGAACTGTAGTATTCATTGCAATAGCTATGGAAAGTCTGATTTCTGAAAAGCACCTTTCCTCTGGTATTTCCATTCCGTCAATATTTTTCGCCAAAAAACGACACATCAAGGGGTTGACACATATGTGTCGAGTTTGGTGGCAACAAAATGAATTTTATATCATTTTTATGACATTCCTCTATAACTTTTATGGTTAAATGGCTGGAAAGGTTATCTCCAATCAGTAGCTTGATTTCTTCCTTGTTTCGAGAATATGACAATAGTATTTTACTAAACCACTCGTAAAACGTTGCTGCCTCGAACCAGCCCGACTTACTAATGCTATATTCACATCCAGGAGGACCATTTTCCTCCCTTTCTTGATATCGATGCTTAGCCTTGTATACAACAAAAATGTGGTAAAAGTTCTCCATTTGCTGAAGCATTCATCACCACACTTATGCTTGTCTTTGTTGAGTCCATAATTCTGTCGCAGTGTTTTACACCGCGTTTACAAACGACCTTGGCTTTACCAGTATCATCGCTAAAGTTGGTCTCGTCATAGTTAACAATGTTTGCTATATCAATATTCTCTAATACTTTTTCTAGTTTCGTAAAATATTCAGTTATAGTTTGGATAGAAACTTGCCCACGAAGCCGTTTTTATATTTTGGCTTAATCTTACAGTTAATTCTTTATGACGAGACAGAAAGGATTTTGTCCAATCGCGTCCGGGCATATTGTCACGGAATTTTTCAATATTAACACCTTTCCTATTCAAGTATTGTTTTACTATTTCTCTGATATCATACTCAGTTAGTGGAAATCCTCATTCACAGGCACTTTGTATTGACAAAACTAGACGATTTTCTTCGACAACATTAAGAACACTTTGACTTCCTGCTTTTTTTTGTATGTTTTTCATTGACACCGTTGCTTATGGTCGATTTTGGAACACCATAGAATTCTGACGCTTTTCTTAAAGACTTTGTTCCGTTTTTAACTTCTTCTACAGCTTTTTTTAGGTTATCTTGATTGTAGTTCTGATAACTACGGCCGCCTAACACTTTTCTATACTTTTGTGGCATTGTCCAAAGTCACTCCCTAAAAGACATTTTTTTTTTTGTTACGGGCCTATATAAAAAAAAAAAAAACTATTCTAGAAAAAAATTTAATTTCATTGTCAAATGATTTTTAAATAGTTGTAATAATAAGCAAAATAGTCGGAAATCGTGCAGATTTTAAGTAGTTCTGTGCAGAATACTTACTTTTTCACTATTTTTGTAATCACTAAATTCAGTTTTCCAGTAAAAGCGTAGCACGTGGCGAAGTTTAGCTTGCAGCGCGACCCACCGCCACCGTGTTTGAAAGAATATTGGCAAGTATGAGCTTGTGTTAAAACAGTGACGATAAAATGCATACATTCGGTAAAATACAAATAAGAAGTAACGAACTACCGATTGTCCAAAGTCACCTCCACTGTCCGAAGTCACCCCGTTTGACGGTACTATAATAAATGAATGGGAAGAAGTATTATGAATAAATTTATATAAATGTAATAAAGCAAACAAAAGTTAGTAACTTAACATTAGTAGGCTCTATCTGTTAAAAAATCGTTTATACTATAGTAACATTTTTCCAAAAAAAAAAATCAATTGATGTTCTTTTATACAATTTTATATTATCAATATTTCGAAAACTGGGAGGCAATTTATTGAATAGGTGAATGCCAATATAACGGGAATTGTTTTCCGTTGTGGACAAATCGTGGACAGGAATAGCATATTTTTCACCGTACCTTGTATTATAATTGTGATAATAATTGTTAGTAACGAAATTCTGTGGTTTTTGCTTCACAAATAACAAAATTTCTACCATGAAAATAGAAGGTACTGTGAGGATCCTTAAATCCCTAAAAATCCGTCCACAGGATGCACTTCTCTGAGCGTTAACTATTGCTCTCATAGCTCTCTTTTGTAGCCGAAAAACCATGAGACTATAAGAAGAACAACCCCAAAAAATTATGCCATACTTAATCCGTGAATAGAAATGTGCATAGTAATAAGACAACAAAACATTTCTATTGGTCAAATCTTTCAATTTATATAATGCAAAACACGACGATGATAAAGTCCTGCAAAGAGCATCAACATGGCTTTCCCAACTTAAGCTATTTTCTAAATGTATTCCTAAGAATTTTTTTTCATCTACTTGTTGGATACTTTTCCCTTGAATTTTTAATAGATAACTTTCAGATATTGCTCAATGAGTACAGTCTTTTGTGTATTTATACACAATTTATTTGCATTAAACTATCATAAAAATTTGTTTAAAATATCTTGTGCACACACTAGCACTTCTTCTTTACTTTTGTGAGAGCAAACGTAACTGTTATTATCGGCAAACATGATGAGATTGTATTGCTCTTCTATATTAGGAAGATCGTTCACAAAAAGCAAAAAATAACACAGGTCCTAAGACAGATCCCTGCGGTACACCTATATTTATCGGTAATATGTCCGACTTTGCTGTATTTACATGTACGAGTTGACTTCTCCCAGTTAAGTAACTCCTAAGTAATTCATTAATTTTTTCTCTCAATCCATACGCATTCAACTTATCCAGCAGAAGATTGTGATTTACAAGGTCAAACGCCTTATTTAAATCCATGAATAAGAGTAATGTTTTCATTTTCAGATCTAGATTTGTGTAAACTTTCTTAATAAATAAATTCCTAAATTACCAATTTGCCCTTGAGAAATCCATTTTGTGCCCCACGCAAGGTGCCGTACTTTATTTCAAATGCTAATATTTTATTAACCATTACTCTTTCCACAATTTTTGATAATATAGAGAGCAGCGCCATAGGCCGGCAATTTTCAATACATTTTTTTTTACCCTATACCGGAATAATTTTTGCAATTTTCAACGCATCAGGGAACACACCCTCGGATAGTATCATATTTATCAAAAATGTTAATAGACCTGCTATAAGATGAACACAAGTTTTTAGCATTTTAGTATGAACTTCATCAACTCCAACGGAATTACAATTTTTTAGGTTATTTATAACATCTAACACCATACCATGTCGTCTTCAAAAAATCCGTGAAAGTTTATTTATTTACCTCAGACTGCACAGTTCTACTTATAATAAACTTAACTAGCGTTTCGGACTGGTGAGCCTCTCAGGCCTTTCTATATAAAAACCATATTGCATGTCTCAGAGGGAGGCGCCAGTTCTCAGACAATACATAATTCCACTGTCTTTTACGATACCAAAGGAATTTTGATTGTGTGTTGGGATGGGTGGTGGGGGCAGACTATGTTTTTGTGGCAAACAATTCACTATATACGTTTATAAATCAGTTCAACTGTAGTGTTCGAGTAAAGCTGACTACCTGTGTTTGTTCTTACATAATGCCAAGTGAAGGAAGGCTAACTATTGTTGAAATCGAAAGAATGTTAGGGGTAGAACTTTCTAGTGATTCAGAATCGGAGATGAGCTCAGATAAAAGTGACATTGAAGGAGGGATGGAAGAAATTGCTGATGCTCCAGAACCCAACCAGGAGAATAGTGAGGATGAAGCCATGAACATTGGTGTACGTGATTTATCTTCTACCTCTTGATCCCGGTAATGAGGAATACTGGTATACATCTAAAAAATGAAGAACAAGTTTGGTGCTTTCTCTCGCTTGTTAATCCTAGAGGGCGAAACGATGGACATAATGTTCTGAACAATGCGCAAAGTACAACCTGATGGGTTGAGAGAAGTCAGTGACAGACAGATTTTTAGGCAATCTCTTTTGGAAAAATATGCCACTGGAGTAATAAAGAAGTGCGACTGGTAAATAAGATGGAAAGAAATAAACGTTAGAGAACTAAAAAAATAGGGGTTTATTTATTTTGACGGGTCTACAAATTAAAAAATGAAGATATTAGTACGATGTTTAGTCGACAAGATAGTCGCCCAATTTATAGTAAGATAATGAGCCGGGATTTCAGAAAAAAAGAAGAACACAGAGAACTCCTGATAAGCTACAGTTTATCCGTGAAGTTTTTGAACGTCGGAATTCTTAATAGAGAAAAACTTATGTACCTGGATGGTCTATAACGGTGGATGAGCGGTTGGTAACGTTCCGTGGCCATTGCACATTTCACCAATCTTCTTAAAGTGCCTATTCGGTTCGAATATTGATAATCATTCTGGCTATTATTACTTTATCCACTGCAGCTCTGAAAACACCGGTAGTATTTGTTGGGAACCAATTTCGCAGATTGTTTAGCCAGGAAATACGTTGGAGTCCTGATCCCCTTTTTTCAAATACTTTTCCTTGGAGTATTTGCTGTAGTAATCCATATCTGTGGGGATTTTCTCATTATATGTCCTAAATACTCCAATTTTCCTACTTCATAATTTCCAGTTTCTTGTTCATGCAACTTAAGACACCCTCGTCGATAATATGGTCAGTATAAGACATTTTCAAAAATCGGCGATATAGCCTAATAAAAACAACGAAAAAAAAAGAAAATTAAAAACAGAATTTATAAACCAAAGATTTAATTTTATATAAAATAGTTAACATAAATAGTAAATAAGTAAATAAATCACTCAAATACTCACATACTAACTCACACATTAGTAATATCCTACCCATCTTAAGACATTTAGGGTCAAGTGTTGATCGGTCACCCAAATGGAAGCCAGGGGGTAATATTGTGATAAGAAACCCACGGGAAAAGGCCGAGCTGAAAGCCGGCAAGTATAACTAACGTAGTTCCTTCTAACAACGAATGTTCCTGAAGACTAGTTTCCACGTGTGTTTCTGAAATTGTTTTCATGTATGCTCGTGGAAACTAATTTACACGTGTGTCCCTGAAAGCTATTCTACACGTGTGTCCCTGGAACTAGTTTCACCAGAAGTATATCTGAGACCAACTTTTAACATAGTACCATTTCTATACCAAAAATAAGTGGTATATGAGAAACTATACAACCTTCAAACTTTTAATTCAGAAATTATCTGTGAACGTGTGCATTTTCATCACATAAAAGGTTCTTCATTTAGGTTAATTAAACTTAAGGGTGGAATAAATGTAAAGATATCTTTCTATGTTTGTTAATATACTTTACTTTGTTTTAGCATAGTGTTTGACTGAACTCTCGTTCTATTTTACAGGACGATAAGTTGTACTTTTTTTAATTATCTATCTACAACTAAATAACTCTTCAGTATTTTTTCATTTTTTGAGCTGAACTTAGATTTTCTTTTATTATAAAATGAATGGTGCCCGAAACAGTACAACTAAGCTTTATACAACTATAGAGATCGTTTTCAAAAGGCGTACAAAAATTACCTCTTACCTTCCTCTCTGACAGAAAAAAAAACGAGCTAGCTGAAGTTCTTCTTATCTTTGTTTTCTAAACAAACTCAGATTAATATCCACTCAATATATTCTCAAAAGTAAGAAGATACTCAAGGGGCAAATAGTGATTCTTATTAGTGTTCCGTACGGAACACTTATAAGATCACTTCGGTGTCTGTCTGTCTGTCTGTCTGTCTGTCACACCCCTGATTTTCTCCGAAACTATTTGACATAGAATGGTGAAATTTGGTAACAATATAGGAATTGATGGTCTCATCAGAGCCATGTAGTTTTGAGAATTAAATTTTGACTTAAGGGTTAGTTTCGGGGGGTGAAGTCGGAAGTGAAAAAAAATTTTTTTTTTACTAGGTCATCGAGTGTGGTGTGTCAAATGAAAGCTTGTGAAAACACGAGTAAAAAATATATATATAATATTATACTTGCGCGCACTTTTCTTTGTATTATTTTTAAAAATTCGCGAAAAATCGCTGTCCCGGGCCTTATCTCGAAAAGTACTTATCAAAAAATTTCGAAAAAAAATTCTGTAATATTCTCCACGGGGTGTAGATTGAACGAAAATTATCACGAGTGCATTACCTTTAATAATTTATATGGTATATAAAAAAAAACAAAAATTTCAAGGTCATCCGATTTCAGTAAAGATTGGAAACAAACTTTGTTGAAAACTTATTTGGGGTGTGTTTTGTGAAGTTATTGATCATTTTATACCACCGTAACATAAATTTTGACTTAAGGGGTTCGTTTTGAGGGGTGAAATCGGAAGTGAAAAAAATTTTTTTTTACTAGGTCATCGAGTGTGGTGTCAAATGAAAGCTTGTGAAAACACGAGTTAAAATAATATATATATATATATATATATATATATATATATATATAATGTAAATACTTGCGCACACTTTTCTTCGTATTACTTTTAAAAAATCGCTGACCCCTACCTTATCTCGAAAAGTACTGATCAAAAAAAATTTTGAAAAAAATTCTGGAATATTCTCCACGGGGTATAGATTGAACGAAAATTATCACGAGTGCATTACCTTTAATAATTTATTTGGTATATAAAAAAAAAAAATCAAGGTCACCAGTTTTTTCAGTAAAGATTGGAAACAAACTTTGTTGAAAAACTCATTTGGGGTGTGTTTTGTGAAGTCACTGATCATTTTATACCATCCTAACAAAAAATTTTTATTTTAAAAACAATCAACGTACGGAACACTAATTGTGCAAGTTCAACTTGCACTTGACCGGTTTTTTAATAAATAAAGTATTTATTTAAATATAAAGAACACACCACGACGTGGTGTGTGAGCGCCGGCATTGTCCTGACGAAGAATGATGTGACATTTTCGGTTATTTTTCCTGATTTCATTGATGACTTCTGGCAAACAAATTGTTGTATACCATTCAGCATTAACTGTTATTCGATCCTCTAAAGTAATGGTTGCAACATGTCTACTAAGACCAAAGAAACAAGCGATTATTTTCTTGGAAGTGCTTCGCTAACAAACCACTTTTGTTGGATTCGGTTCATCTTGGAACACCCAAACAGTTGATTGTTGCTTAGTCCTCAATCGAATTTTTTGAGCATTTCCTTATACCAGTTAACACGAGCTTGTTTCTGAGTTTCGGTCGAATTATGATAATCCATCGAGAATAGATCTTTTTCATACAAAAGCGAATGTACTGCAGTGTTCCATATGCCTTAGATGCCCCTCTCTCACGCTAAGTCACATGCGGATTCTCTTCAATCATGTTGCGTACAGTATCGATGTTTTTTGCAAGAACAATCGATTTTGGTCGACCTTCACGAAATTCATCGCTGACCGAAGCACGACCATGAGGAAATTCTGGAAACCAATTGTAAACAGTCGTTTCTGATGGTGATTCATTATCAAAAGTTAAACGTTGCGATTCGAGGCATTGTTGTTGAGTTAGTCCCTTTACTAAGATGGTCAAAAATCATCCAATGAACACCTTCACGTGAAATTTCCATTTTTTCACAAAACGGTTTTTTAGACGCTCACTGTAAACAAACTACTCGGCAATACTTCAAAATATCCAGAGATTTTTAAATGACTATACAACTAAATAATAATTAAAGAAAAATAATCATCAAATGAAGCAAAAAACTAATTTTTATTTATCAAATCAAGAAAATAATCACAAAACACCGCTAAAAAAATCGGAAATATTAATTTAAATGAAAAATAAAATCCATGCGTAATTTCAACTAGGGAATATGTTCGATGTGGGCATCTTGTACAGGTATGCATTGCCTTAAGTTAGTGAGGAAAAGCCCTTTGAACTCTAAATAACATGCCGGGATTATTCCTTATTTCAGCACAGTGAAAGAAAATTCTTTCTACCAACTCTTCTCTAGTTTGTACAGGAGTCGAAGAAACAAGATATTTAAGGTGGCCTCGGAGAAAGAAGTCTAAGGGTGATCTGGTGATTGGGGTGGCCACAGGAATGGCCCACCCCGACCTATATAAACGATAAGGAAACTGTGATGGTGCACCGTCGTGCATTAAACCATATATTGTTGCGAATATGTAACGGAATTTCTTCTAATAAATTATTTAAATCACCTCGAAGAAATTACAAATATTTTTCACCATTTAGCCGCCCGTCAATGACATATGGTCTAATCGAATAATTTCTATCCAGACATTTATCAAAAATTTATGTTGGTTTTTAGTCTGAATTATCGCATGTGGGTTATCTTCATCCCATAAGTAAAGATTATGGGAGTTTATTACACCATCCCTAGAAAATCCCGATTCATCTGTAAAAAGCACTTTGCTTACAAATGTGTTATCTTCTCGTTGCTTTTGTGGAAACCAATTAGCGAATTCCACTCGTGCAGGATAATCATCGGGTGACATAGAATGAACTTTTTGGAAATGGTAGGGATGGAGTAATTGCTCTTGAAGTACTCTATGCACCAACGATTTGCAAGTATGAAGTGGTGCTGCCAATTTCCTTACACTACTAGTTGGATCGTTTGTTATTAGGTCCAAAATATTTTCTTCATTTCAATGGTACGAGCAGTTCTTTGACGATCTACTCCTTCAGGTTTTGGTATAAGGCTACCTAAAACATATCCAATAATAAGCACACAATTTGAAAAAGCAAGACACAATAAACCTGATTCCCGCAGATTGCGATCAACTTGTTCAATAGTTCTGCGATCAGGCAAGTATCGGTCAGGAAATCGTTCTGCGTAAAGGCGAGCCGCTTCACTAGCGTTACCAGAAGCTAAGCCAACATTAAATACGAGGCATGTTTTTTTAAGTAAGTACCGTTTTGGAATTAAAAAAAGACGTGCAAAGATATCGCTATAATTTTATTTTTACATGAAAGCCTGTACCTTAATCTACTTTTCTACATAATTTCCGTGAATATTGAGGCACTTGTCATAACGTGGCACCAGTTTTTGAATACCCTCATAAAATTCTGCCGCCTGACTTGTTAACCACTGTATCACAAATGCGATACAAAACACTACGAGAATATTGAGGAAAGCAGTCGCACAATGATGAAATTGTAAAGCGTCTGTTTTTCTCTCACCTTTTCGTCCACTTTCTGCACCAAATCTTCATTAACGACCGAAGGACGCCCACTCCGTTCTTCATCATGCACATTTGTGCGGCCATCTTTAAATGCTCTCACCCATTTCCTTACCATTCCATCACTCATAATGTTTTGTCCGTAAACTTCACAGATCTCACGATGAATATCGATCGGTTTTTTTACGCCTTTAGCAATAAGAAATCGTATAACAGCCCGTACTTCACAATCGGCGGGACTCACGATTGTCGGAGGCATCTTAAACACTCAGTAAACAAACGTATACAATGAAGAATCAGACTGTAATGGCGTCAGTGCGTAGACATGAGATGTAGGTTACCAGCGCGCATGCGCGGAACGCCGACCGTATCGCTGCGGCGGCGGAATCGCAAAACGGTACTTACTTAAAAAACATGCCTCGTACATATCCGCATACTCGACAAAAGTAAAATTTGGCATAATGAAATCGACCGCAATTTTTTGAACTATTAGATTTGACTTGTGTGTTCACATTTGATTAATTATCATTGCACGTGGCAGAAGCCAGGTAATAGGCTCTTTTTCTGACATGTAATTTCTTGTTATTTCAAAAAAAGGTAAGTCCATTTTTACCACGCCCTCCCCTGCCTTTGCCGCACCGGTTGAATTATCGACGATTTTAAGGTAAAATTTCGATTCAGCGCATAAACTTTACTTTATAACTAGAATTTCATGTTTTTATCTTTAACGGTTTCTGGAATATTCAATGAAAACCCATCTTCAGGCTTCCCATTTGGGTGTCTGTAGCTCCCTAGCGGGGGGAGATAGGAGACATTTTTATAGGGACTTCTGACCTTATGTTAGTTCAGTCTACTAGATCCTACATTTTTGACCATACCTTCTGGGGTACACCCTGTATATTAATAATTAAAGGGTTATATATAATTTCCGGACCGAAAAATGAGCTATTTTCCAGTTTTTTTAGGAAAACTAAAGAGGTACGACAAATCCTGTAAAAATAACTTTCATATTTGCGCACGAACGTAACAGGTTCGCGAAATAAGCCAAACAATTTTTTTATTGAGCAATTCTTGTATTTCTGTAGTAGAGGTCATATTGGTAATTTCTAAGGTCCAAAGCATTTGGTGTGCAATACCTACTCTACCTACCCCTCCTCTTTTTTGACCAAACAAGCACTTTTGAATATGTCAAAGAGTTCCTTACATTAAAAAAATTACCGATTTGCTATGTAGTATAATTACGTAAAGGAGCTGTACCTCACGCCTCTATTACCCTAGATGTGGTTCTGCCCGTATGAAAGACCTCTATAGATAAGTCAACTCTCATACAAAAAAGTAGTCGATAAATTTGGTTCTGGGGCCACAAGTCATATGTTTTATCATAATAGACCCTTTGCTTAGTTCTTATCACTTCACTTGTATCAGGTAACATGGGTTACTGTAAAAGTTTTCAGAAACCAGTACTAGATGGCTTAAGTGAAGAAAAAAAATGAACATTTTTTTAGGTTAAATGGCATTGACAGATCAAAAAGAAGCCTACCAGTTTATATATGCATTGCCTTAAAAAAGTTAATGTTGAAAAAAAATCGAATTTTCTTGTGAAAAATTTTGAACGATGATTTTGTACGATTTGGCTTAACTTAAAAACAATATATTAACCGACTTCACCTGACTGTTACGGAGAAAACACCAACAAATAGCAGTGTTTACAACTGGTTTACAGAATTCAAGCCTGGATGTAGAAATTTCAGTGATGGATTTCGTGAAGGTCGTCCATTAATGTTTTTTGTTGCATCGAACATCGATGCTGTAAGAGAAATATTACAGCTGGACTGACAGGTGAGATATGGGCATCCGTAAGCATTGACATGAAGAAAATACAACTATTTTTTCGTGAACAATTGGCTCTGGAAAAGCTATGTGCCTGTTGAATTCCGCACAGTTGGCAAAGGGGCTCATGTTCAAATGGAGTAAAGAAATGATTAAAAAATGTAACCAAGGTGCTTCGAATTCTGTTTACACTATAACGACTGGTGATGGAACATAGGTTTATTCCTACAAGTATGAAACTAAACGTCAATCAGCTGTATATGTATTTCGGGATGGTCCCTTCGTTCCGCTGCTCTTCAATTACTGGGCATGTAACCACTACCGCTTTAGAGGATGGAAGGACGGTTAATGCTAACTGTCACAATAATCTGTTTCCAAGAACTCATAGATGACTAGTGTGAATCAATTCGACAACGTCGTATTATCCTTCATAATGACAATGCAAGCTTTCACACAGCCGGTCTAACAATTGAATATATACAGACAAAAAAGTGGAATTAATGTCTCGTTGCCCGTATAGTCCTGATTTATCACCGTGTGATTTCTAATGTGCCCATTTGTCAAATGTGTGTGTTAAAAGGTACAATTTACAGCGATTCAAGAACAACATGAATCGCTATAGCGCTTTAGGGTTCTCCCTGCAGCACGTTTTCTAAACCCATAAAAAAAAACATAAAATGCTTGAAGAACTTTTTTCAACTCCTGCAGTGGCAGTTGACGCGTATACATAACACATTTCTGAGAAACCCCTTCTCTGTGGGGAAAAATGTTGACAAAATTGGTTTAGATTGCTTGCAGAAGTTTATAGATCTTAAATGCGAACTACTTTGAAAATTAATAAAATACCTAGTAATTTATGTTTATTCAATCATTTTCTAAAAACTATCGCATAAAAATAATGTAATAAAAACCACATTAATTTTGAAATATTTTATTTGCTCTGTTTAAACAATTATCTAAAACATGTTAAATTATCGCTAAGTGCACGCTAATATTAAATTAAAAAACCTAAGTTTATTTATATTTTTGTACTACTACCACTACATTTTCACCTCTACCTTGCATCATCTCCTGATAACCTTTTTCTAAAAAGAATATATTTTTGTCAAATGTAAACGAGCATCTGCAAGCCAGAGAATGGAGTTTTCTGGAAAAATCCGTATAGCCAATCGAGTAAATAGCTTTCGTGAAGATAATCTAGCACATATAGTCCTAATTCTAGGAACAATTTCGTTTATTGAATTTGAGCTTTGTACATCATTAAATTCTTTTATGAAGTTTATAGCTTTGTATAGTATTGTGATATTCCTAGCTTTTAAAAAAGTTTTCTTTGCTATTCCTGCCACATGCTCATACCAAGGACATACGCAGTGCGACAATATTATCCAGACTGGCACTATAAAAATTAAATAAGACAGTAACGAGTTTCGCTCGAATATTTCATTACTTAAGTACAGTAGAACCCCGGTTATCCGAGGTAACGTGGGGGGCACCCTCCTCGGATAACTGAAAACTCGGATAATCCGGATTTGTTTTTTTAACACATGGGCTGAAAAGCCCGGGCCTAACAAAGAAAACACGGTTTTTTTTTTGGTTCAAAATTAGCTTTATTCATCAAACGTAATCTCCATCAAGAGCAACGCAATCATTCCAGCGCCGCTCTAACATTTCAATACCACTTTTGTAGAACGATTTATCTTTTGCCTCAAAATAGGCCTCAGTTTCAGCGATAACCTCTTCATTCGTGCGAAATTTCTTACCGGCGAGCATTTTTTTCAGGTCTGCGAACAGCCAGTAGTCGCTGGGAGCCAAATCTGGCGAATACGGTGGATGTGGGAGCAATGCGAAGTTCAATTCATGTAGTTTTTGCCATTGTTTTGATTGACTTGTGACACGGTGCGTTGTCTTGATGAAACAAAATTTTTTTCTTTGCCATATGCGGTCGTTTCTTTGCAATTTCGGCCTTCAAACGCTCCAATAACGCTATATAATATTCACTGTTGATGGTATTTCCTTTCTCAAGATAGTCGATGAATATTACACCACGCACATCCCAAAATACCGAGGCCATAACCTTTCCAGCCGATTGTTGTGCTTTCGGGCGCTTTGGACGAGGTTCACCAGTTGCTGTCCACTCAGATGACGATCGTTTTGATTCCGGAGTGAAGTGATGGATCCATGTTTCATCCATTGTCACATATCGACGCAAAAAAAATTCCGGTTTGTTACGTTTAAACATGGCCAAACACTGCTCAGAATCATCAACACGTTCTTGTTTTTTGATCAACAGTGAGCAAACGCGGCACCCACTTTGAACAGAGCTTTCTCATAGTCAAATGCTCATGCAATATAAAGCCAACACGTTCTTTTGATATCCTTACGATGTCAGCTAACTCACGCAACTTCACTTTTCGATCATTCAAAACGATTTTATGGATTTTTTTGATGTTTTCTGGTGTTACCGCCTCATTTGGACGTCCACTGCGTTCTGCATCATCGGTGTCTCTACGACCACGTTTGAAGTCAGCAAACCAACGTTTTATTGTTGTTTCTGATGGAGCGGAGTCCCCATAACACTTTTCAAGCCATTGCTTCGCTTGAACGGTATTTTTTCCCATCAAGAAGCAGTGTAAAATTAAAACACGAAATTGTTTTTGATCCATTGTTTTGAAAATAACAAAAGTAGCGTCACTCTTAGCACAATAACTCACAAACTAATGAATAGAATATCATGAAATTTTAACAGCTGTCTTTTGAAGGTTAGTATTAACTGAAAAAAAGGTGACTGCAATAAAAAACTAGCGCCATCTATGTGTTAGGCCCGGGACTTTTCAGCCCATGTGTTATTCATTCAAAAAATGAACACCAATACTTTAAACCGATGTATTAACGTTTTTAACATATAAATAGGTACATACAGTATAAAACAGTGAAATAGGTATCTATGCGCTTCTGTTTCATATTGCATCTTCTTTTTCTCGCTGCAATGTTTCTCCATCTATTAAGAAGAAGCAAATCGCTGGGGTTTCCTATGGTTGTTGTTCGATATACCTCAAAGCTTTTTCCAAAGAAGCAAAACTTTCCTGATGAGAGATCTTAGTGGGAGACTGTTCATCCACCGCCGCTTCGTCATCGTCATCTGATTTTTCGGTTTTCCTGAAAGGTATTCGTTATTTCTTCAATATTCATTTCTTCTTCTAAATCATCTGCTGTAATCCATTTTTCTTTTTCTTCTATCTCGCTGTCAAAATTTGAACAGGACATTTCTCCTTGGGTTCTCAATTTCAAAGCTAATTCATTTAATGGAGTATCATCTTCACTGTCATTATAGTCCTCAAAATCAATAACTTTTGACCAAGATTTTTGAATAGTGGTAGTACGCACAGAATCCCAAGCTTGACTTACCCAGTAAATAACATTTTTCAGTGTAACCTTTCTCATCCCATTGATAATATCCTCCTTTTCTGTGTATTCTAACAGATGTTCAAGATATAAACGCCTATAATTTTTTTAATATTTTCGAGGATGCCTTGATTCATTGGTTGCATTATGCTGGATGACAAAATTTTACAACAATTTCGCCCACATGAAGTCCTTCTCCAGGGTGAGAGGGGGCATTATCCATTAATAAAATTGCTTTAATAGGAAGACGGTTTCTGTTCAAAAATTTAGTCACAGATGGCACGAACTCTTCTTCAAACCAGTTAGTAAATTAAGGTCGCATCCATCCATGCGCTCTTCTGACTTTTGTAATAGACTGGGTAGGGCTTTGGGTGAGATGTCTTTTAAAGCTCTTGGACGTGCAGACTTGCCAATCACCATCAGTGGGATTTTGTGCTTGCCAGATGCATTGGAACATACCATTATAGTTAATCTTTCCTTACTTCGTTTGTGCCCAGGAGCTGATTTTTCCTGTCGAGATGCCAATGTTCTTGATGGAAGCATTTTATAATTCAGACCAGTTTCGTCACAGTTATAAATTTGATCACATGTGTATCCACAATCATCGATTTGCTTTTTAAAATACTGCTTAAACTTCTCAATTGATCACACATCAGCAAAAAGTTTTTCACCACATACAGTCAGTTGTACACCGTACCGTTTTTTTCCAGCGGGTCAAGCCATCCAGAACTGGCGGTAAACTGATCTATCTCTGGGAATTGCCTACTAATCATTATTGCTTTCCGTTGTAAAATTGGACCTGACAGACGCACACCTTTTGATCTCTGTTGGTTTAAACCACATGAATAAAGCTTCGTTAACCTTTTCATAGTCGCCGGTTTTCATTGATTTTCTTCCTGAAGACGAGGAGGCTTGATTTATACACCACTCTTCTATTTTTGTGCGGTTTCTTTTCCAATCTCCAACTCTTACACCACCTACTACATAATCTCGTGCAAAAACGTTAATTGTCTCTCCTGTTTCAATTCTTCTGATGG
The DNA here is from genome assembly GCA_019049505.1 of Pachyrhynchus sulphureomaculatus. Taxonomy (NCBI): domain Eukaryota; kingdom Metazoa; phylum Arthropoda; class Insecta; order Coleoptera; family Curculionidae; genus Pachyrhynchus; species Pachyrhynchus sulphureomaculatus. The sequence goes on along the minus strand of CM032452.1, from coordinate 8,607,047 downwards.
CTTTTAATTTTTCTTCGTTAGGAACGATTCTTTTACGCTTGTTTTTCTCCATTATAATACGACAAATAAAAAATTCAAACAAAGCAGTTCTTACTAATTACACTTAACTACCAGAACTCCAACCAAATAAATTATGTGAGTATACTCGTACTTTTCCGTAGTAAACGGAAACTATAGCGCACTGCATTCACGCAAATTTACATGCTGAAAAGGACCAAAAACATAAATAGGGGAACCCCTCACACAGGCCAGGGGGATTTCCCGAAGACCACGACGATTTTAAATGGAAATATGTACATACATATTTTAGAAGCTCGGTTAATACTCAGCTTGGACGCGGATAATCAGGTTCTTAGATTGGCTCGGTTAATCCAGAGCTCGGATAATCGCGACTCTGTTAATCGGGGTTCTACTGTAGTTTATCTTCATATTGAAACAATTTTTGGCGCCATTTTTTCGTTTTAGCCGCCATATTGCAACCGCCATTTTGAATTATTTAAGAAGGTACATAGCATTTAAAAGTAGACATTCCAACGAAAATTTTGAACCAAAAAAATCATTTTATATCGAAACCAGAAATGGACAGAAGGCGGGTCCGGTTGACAGAGAATGACCCATATATATATATATATATTATATATATATATATATTATATATATATATATATATTTATATATATATATATATATTATGTAAATATAAATCTTTTTGTTATGTCTTGGGTTTAGGTTCATTCAGTTAACACCTCTGAATTTTTTTGAATTTTTTTTCGCCAGTCTTAACGTTAGCCTTTGATTGAAACATATCAATCTCTGTCGCTTATTTTCGAGGTACTAATAATATAACATATCTAAATAATAAGTTAATTTTCAACTAAGTTATGTATAATTTTAAACCTATTGTTTTAAATATATGTGTATGTTTGTAAACCAAAACTATTATTTATATAACTTATATTTTCAATCAAGACTGTGTTTGCATGTTTTAATTTTAATTTCCAGACATGGTAAAAATAAGATAGTTTTGTAAATGCCCAAAACCATGGGCGAAACGTCAAAATAATTTAAAAAAAAAACTTCAAAAGAATTCAGAGGTGTTAACTGAATGAACCTAAACCCAAGATATAACAAAAAAGATTTATTTACATAAAGGTTCAAGAAATCAAAATCTATATATATATATATATATATATATAATTAATATATATATTATATAATATATATATATATATAATAAGTTTCATTCGTGTCTTGCATGGTATAAATCTAAGTTTGTGTTGTTCTGTGTGTGTGTGTGTTATTATAGCAAATCTATTATCATAGAAAGGTTGGATATGTGCAATATTTTTGCCTTACTATTACAATTATTAACGTTTTGAGAGCCAAACTTCAAACAAATATTGATGATTTAAGAGTTACTTTTTCCGTCATATTTTATATTAAACTTCATTAGCATTCTTAAGAATTTTGTAGATTTTGTAGAACGGTATAGTAGGATAAAGATGCGCGTAGAACCTAAAAAGTGTAAAAGATACATTAAACATATGTACCTGCAAAAGAATTTTTTTGTCAAAAAATATAATTGTTCGTATATAATTTGTTTGACCTTAGATCTGTATTTGACTACATTACATTAATAGGCCTATATAATCAGCATTTATGCTGACAGAAATGATAAAAAACTAAAAGGAAATTCAGAGGAAATGAAAAGGGTATAAATATGAGCAAAACAAAAATAATGAAAGGATTATCATCATTATCATTAGCTTATTCCATCCATAGTCGGATGTAAGCCTCCCCAAGTTGTCTCCAATGAGCTCTGTTTGCTTTTTGCATCCAGTCGTCCGTCCATCTTGTATGTGGTTTACATCACATTGTTTATATCACATGTGGTTTACATGGTGGCATCTTTTATTTATGTTCTCTAGATCTCCATTCAACCATTCAGCGTTTCCAACTGTTATCATTCATCCTTGCGATATACGCCGACCAATTCTACCTTAATGTACATATTTGTTGTATTACATTTGTCAATTTTCATCATATTCGTATCTCGATGTTAGAAAAATCATACTTGGAATCTAATATTTAGCATTCTCCTCTCTATAGCTCTTTGGGTTATCTGAAGTTTATATTTTATACTTATTCTTGAAACCCACGTTTCAGTGCCATATGTGTGAAGTACATAATGATCGACCACTCTGGCTTTTATGTTATTTGGGATGTCCAATCTAAATGTGTATTGTAACCTTCCGAACGCAGACCAGCTAACGAGACTCTTTTATCCAAAGTCAGCCTTTAAATTATTTTTTGATATTTCGATTTTTTTGTCCTAAATAAAATGAATATTTCCTATTCGTTTACCTTCTGTTAATAGTTCCTGGCTGTTATCTTCAGTTTCGTTGTTCAAATATTTGGTTTTGGTGAAGTTTATTTTTAGACCTATTTCTCGACACTTATTCAATTCCATCAGCAGTTCTTATAATTCCTCTTTTGTGTTGGCGATCAGAGTGACATCATCTGCAAACCTTAAGTGATTTAATCGTTCACCATCCATTAGTATTCCTTTATTTTTCCACTTTAACGATTTTAACATGTCTTCTAGAGTAAACGTGAACAGCTTTGGGGGTATCCTTATCTAATTTCTCTTTTAATTTTGATTTTATTTGTTTTTAGTGTTCCGTACGGAACACTTATAAGATGACTTCAGTGTCTGTCTGTCCGTCCGTTCTGTCTGTCCCACCCGATTTTCTCCGAAACTATTTGCATAGAAAGTTGAAATTTTGTAATAATATAGGAATTGGCCTCATCAGAGCCATGTAGTTTTTGAAAGTTTAAATTTTGACTTAAGGAGTTAGTTTTGGGGGTGTGAAATTGGAAGTGAAAAAAAAAATTTTTTACTAGGTCATGAGTGTGATGTCAAATGAAAGCTTGTGAAAACACGAGTAATATATATATATATTATATATAATATATATATATATTATATAAAAATATAATACTTGCGCACACCTTTCTTTGATTATTATTAAAAGATAGCGAAAAATCGCTGTCCCCCCACCTTATTTCGAAAAGTACTGATCAAAAAATTTTGAAAAAAAATTCTGAAATATTCTCCACGGGGTGTAGATTGAACGAAAATTATCACGAGTGCATTACCTTTAATAATTTATCTGGTATATAAAAAAATTAAATATTCAAGGTCATCAGTTTTCAGTAAAGATTGGAAGCAAACTTTGTTGAAAACTCATTTGGGGCGTGTTTTTGTGAAGTCACTGATCACTTTATGCCACCGTAACAAAATTTTTTTATTTTAAAAGCAATCAACGTAGGGAACCACTAATTGTGCAAGTTCAACTTGCACTTAACCGGTTACTTCCTCAAGCATTATTTGTAATGTGTCATTTTTATATAAGGATTATACTACCACAATAACGAATCAATTACCTCGGACATTACATAAGTAAAGTCAGAAAAACTCAAACTGCAGATTTAAATATGGACAGCTTTTAGGATGTTAAAGCAATTTCAGGCGTTTGATGTCAATTGCTTTTATATTATTGGTCGTAATTTTATCTTTCATTAAAATAATGACGACGACGATATTAAGAGTATCTTCAAGTAAAAAGAGAGAGAAACTAATAGATATAATGCAATGGCCATCCCAATCTTCCAAGCTCTTCCCATCTAATTAGCATGGAATGAGTTAGACCAGAAGGTTACGAACTGTTTATACGTCAAGGTCTAAGCAACTTTGAGAATATCTAAAAAATGAATGGTGAAAGTCGGACGCTGAGTGTTTTAAGCAATTAATATATAGGATGCTAAACATTTATGGTATAACTCACTAATGAGAAATAAAGGGGGTTATTTCGATGAAGGTAACTTTTGATTTTAAAATGGTGTCTACAAAACTAAAACTGCTTTTGTAGACAATATTCACGATAACAACGCTGGGTGATAAGTTGCTAGCTTGTTCATTTTGTTCTTTATAAATGTTTGTAGTAATGCTATTATAGTGTCTCTTGGTGATTTTTACAACGAATACGAAAAAGGAGCAGCGTGTATTGGTGAAATTTTATGTTAAACTCGTGAAAACCCAGAGCGGTACGCAAATTTTCGATTGATTCTCGCGATTTAAGTCTAGCCGAACTTCAGTGGAAGATGGCAAGCATTCCAGAACTTCGACTGCAACCACGCCTGAAATCATCACCAAAGTCATTCGTGGAGACCGTCATCGGGCAATTCTGAACATCTCTGAGGAACTTCTATTGATTAGAAAACGTCTAAAGTTTTGGATCGAGAAGAGTTTAAGCCTGCAATCGTTTTTATGAGAAAAAGTTGATTCTGTCTTCTAGGACCCTTGATATTTGTTCTATATATACTTTTTCACACTGCATGCAAGGGATGCTATATACTACTCCCGAGATTTTTGTAGTTTCATCCTTATCTTTTAAATTGGCGAAAATATTATTAATTGTTTTTACAAGTTTGAAAGCAATTTTTAAATTAGGTTGAATTTTAAGAAAGTTTAGTGATTTTGTTTTCAGAAAGAAAGGCACTGATATCAGGAGTCAGATTATTTTCTTGTTGAGACATAGGTGATATTGAGTTAAATAATAATCTGTTCAACATCTTAATTGGATAAGAGTTAGTAAGCAAAATACCTCGAAGTTTATTTAAGTTCTTGAGTCTGAAAGAGGGATGGAGAGATCCTCTTATTCTGGACCCTCAATCCCAAAATCGTATTTATTTTGATTTTCGTGGTGTTGGAGGAATGGAAGTTGATATACCTTCCTGAATAGGTTGGTTTTATGTACCAATCTACGATGATGGATTATCATCTTTTCTAATTAATAATGTGTCTAAGAAAGGTATACTATTGTTTGTTTTCTGCTCGATCGTGAATTGAAGTTTAGGGTGAAAGTCATTGCATATTGTAAGGATGTCATCTAACTCATCATTTGGTATTGAGGTGATAATTGGTCGTTTAATTTAATTAAAAATATCATACAGAGTGGTAAAAAAAGTTATAACAATTTAAAAAGTATACACAGTACAATAAGTGGCGCGCCCCCTACAATTTTACAACAAAACTGTGAGCTGATTTCAATTTCTCATCTCAGAAAATCCCTTAGCACCGAATCTTGTTCAAATAGTACAATTATTAAGAAAGCTACTTAAGGAAAAACTAAAATAAAAGTATAACATTGACACCCTGTATCTCAAAAATTACGAATTTTTGGGATTAAGGTAAGTTTGGTTAAATGGTCATATTTTCATCTCAGAAATCCACAGTAAAACTCTATGTACACGGAATACTGAGACACCCTGTGTATATATATATGTATATAATTATAATATATATATTATATATATATATATATATATATATATGTATATATGTATATATATATATATATACTCATATATATATATATATATATATATATATATATATATATATATATATATATATATATATAATATATATATATGTAATATATATATATATAGTATATATATATATATATATATATATATATATACATACATACATATATATATATATATATATATATTATATATTATATATATAATATATTTATATATATGTATGTATATATTTATTCGGAAGATCAGAATTTTCTCCATATAGTAGAGCTTAGACCCCTTCCAGAAATAATTAAAAAAAAAATTAATGACTAGAAAAAGCAACCGACGAGAAAGGGCTCCCTCATTCTCGGTAAGACCAGCCCAGAGGGAATCTTTCTATAGACCCAATTTACAGTAACAATTCTCATTTAAAAAACAAAGCGGAAAAAATGGCTGTGATTTCGTTAACGACATACCGAGTACTGACCAATAATTTACACTTTTAGCTTAGAAGAGTGCCGGGAACGTAACGCTTTACATTTTGATGTTATTTTTAAAAAATAATTTTCGAAGGACTGTAATTTGATAGATAATAAAGGTTTTTTCTCGATAATCAGATTGTTTTTATTAAGACATGCATGTAAACAAATATATTACATCAATGTGTTTTTCTTGTCCTGCCGACGCTAAAACATGATCATTTCTGCGAAGAAAACAACTAAATAAGATGCAAACTACTCAACGCCACATAGAGGGAACAATCCTATACATTATCTAAGGCCGCTCCCATATTTGTCGGTACGATATCGTCTTTCTCGGTGTGCCTGACTTGCGCGAGATGTGCGGGCGCGGAACAAGTCAGGTGGATGTCATTGAAATACTCGTATAGGCGTTCGGCATGTTTTCGTTACCGAATCGGTAGCGAGCACATCGAGAAAAACGCTACCGCACCAACAAATCAGGGAGCGGCCTTAAAGTCACAAAAACTGTGGAATAGATTAGGGAACGTACCAAAATAGAACATGTCAAAAAAAAAAATTATTAATGATAAGGAAAATGATGAAATGGGAAACCATGCGGAAAAAAACATCCGAGGGACGGCTGATATTAATATAGTACGTCATTATGAAAGTGACAGGGAAGTAATGCAGGAATGTAGCACAGGATAGAAGATGGAAGGAAATTGAGGCGACATATGTAGACTTATGGGACGATGAACGCTGTATGAACAGATAGGGAGTGAGAATGGTTAGTTACATATAATGTATTCAGGATTCCCTTATAAGAATAATTCCACTTGAAGAACGTAATATTTTAAAAAGTCTTCCAAATTTTGTTCAAACATATATTGAAAATCATTTGAAGTAATACAGGTCTAACAAACTGTGTATTTATTAAATAGAATAAAAATTGTTTATAATATTAAAATATACACAAGCGTTCATCATTGTCATACTTACAGTTACAAAAAGTAGTTGTAGATATCTCGAAAACCCAACGAGCATTTAACTTTAACGGTTTTTGGGTGTGTATCATAACAAACATTAAGGTCTTTCTTTAAAGTTTTCGCTGCAGTCCGGCCAGTTTGAGTGAAAAAGCTGCAGTGGAACTAGCTCACTCTAAAAATTTAATTTGTTTTTTTTTTAGTAGAACGTCGATAAAGTTTTTTACTTATTTATTTATTTATTCGAGTTCACTATAATATGATTATTAACTACTAATTAATTATTAAACTATATATTTATATATATATATAATTATATATATATAAGTTATATATATATATATATATATATATATATATATAAATATATATATATATATATATATATATATATATATATATATATATATTATATATACCGGGTGTTATGGAATTCACTGCATCTATATTGGAACTGGAGGATCCGTGTAGCAACATCGACTGCAGAAAAATTCACCTTAAATAGCGGATCTCGATAATAAAGGATAAATCGACCCACAAGAAATGATGTCATGAATAATTTTTTCACTAAGCCACTGTTCAACCCTAGAACTCCTCAATATCGAAAATCGTTAGTCAGGCGTAAGGTTGAGATTTGAGTCGGCCTTTCTGAAATAAATTTAATAAAAAAAAAATATTAAAACATTTTTATTATTTTATTCTTCTAAAACCGATAGAGGGTTTCCCGATTGTCGGCATTCCACGCGGACATGAAAGGGTTTTTGCCGCAAGTGCCCGCCGCTTTCTAGCCAAACTTTAAATTCAGGTTTTAGTTTATTTGCTTTCTTGTGAGCGTTAAAGTACATTTATATATTTCGTATGGATGTACATTGCACACAGCAGCACCCTTGTACTTGAATAAAATTACCTAAATAGTAAGGTAAAGATATAACACTTCAACAATAAGATGGCTGAGTTTAAGGCAGATAAAACTAATACGTTTTTCACTTTGACACCTTAAAAAATCTACTTCTGTTATAAGAAAATCGTTCACTTTAATACTAAAACATCTTCTCACAAGTAATCGTTTATCATTTTGGAAAAGTTAAGAGAAAAAACTATTTGAAAATTCTATTTTTATTTTGCCAAACCCAAACAGCTGTTTGTCCTTTCAGGAATATTATTATTATTTTTTTTTTATGAAGCCACTTTGGGCTATTTAATTATTAAAATTAGGGCAATTTTTTAATTTAGTCTGCTGGCAAAATTATATTATTACATTATATATTTTCTTTACTAATAGTAAAAATTTTAATGTGAAAATTTACTAAAAAATTTGTTCGCGAGATTGTATAAAAATAATTCATAAATAAATTGCTGACTCTAGGTCAAAGAGTTCGTTCACCTTCTTCGTACCTCCATCTTTTTGTCTGTTATCATCCCTTCTTTTATCCCTATGTTCTCAAGACATGCCAAAGTTTATTTCTCGGTACACTATCGTATGCCTTCTTAAGATCTATAAAGGTCATATTGTATTTCGTCATCTTTATGGATCTTCTTTTCTATCAATTGTTGTAAAGTAAACAAGTTGTCTATACACGACCGGCCCGCACTAAATCCGCTTTGGTTTACGGATATCTTTCCTTTAATTATTTCTCTTATTCTAGTCTGCAATATTTTACCGTACAGTCTGCTCATAGTGCTTGTAACGCATATACCTCTATAATTATTAGGGTCTTTTCTATTTCCTTCCTTATAGATTGATGAAATGTAACTTTTTTTCCATTCGGTAGGTGTTCTTCCTTGTGATATACAATTATAAATTGTAGCTAGTTCAGTTTATTGTTCTTCACATGGTTATACCTCTCCATTTTTAATCATTTTCTACAGAGAATATCACCTGGTCCGGCCGCTCTTCCATTCTTCGTCGTTTTTAGATTTGCTTGGCTACTTCCTCCTTGGTTATTTCGTCCCCACTCCTTTCCCCTCTGTGTATCTGATTCCAATTAGTCCTCTTATACTAAGGACTTCTTGACTGTTTTCAGTTAGTAATACTTTCGTAATAATTTTTCCATTCTTCCAAGGGTATTAAATTTACGGCCCTCTCTTTGTTGTTCGTTTTTATATTTTTGATGATTTTGCCACACACTTCTGTCGATTGTGCTCCTCCAATATACGCACATTTCCGTTCCCAGTATTCATTTTTTTTACTGTTTTTTATCTCCCTACGTACCTCTCTATTTTTTTCGTTTGTATTCTGCCCCGGTAGCTTCTGACTTGTATGTAAATATTTTTGGTGTAATCTTTTTTTTTTCATTCCTCATTAGTTCTTTTAATTCTTCTGTTATGTAATATCTGCATGTTTTTTTTACTTCCCACTTTATACTATCCTAAAGTTTCTTGTGCCACCTTGTGGATCACTTTTTTAATGCGTTCATATTCTTGCTCTATGTCTTCGGTTGGTTCCAGTGTAAGTAATTCATTGTGTAATCTTCTTGATAAAGCTCTTTAATACCTTTCGTGTTGAAATAGATAAGTTTTGTTATCTTTTTATTTTTAGTTCTATCTTGTCTTCGTTTGTGGGATAAGTTTGTAAATTTTATCGTTTTTTGATGATAAAAGGGTGCACTTATTTTAGTAGTCATAGATGTGTGATCTGTGTCACAGTTGGGCTCCTCTCTTAACTCTGGTGGTCGTATATCTTGAATGTGTGGATTGAACTTTCAGTTATAAATATCATCTAATATGGATTTTCTGATTTAATGATGGTCTTCCCAAGTAAAGCGATGAGATATCCTTGTGGGTGAAGAAAGTATTTGTTGAATTTCAGATCAAATTGATTTACACAGTTTCTAGGACCTTCTCTCCATTAACATTTTCTACGTCTTCTGCGTAGTTTCTCCTACTGTTACGTTATTTGTTTGGCTTTTAACTCTGCATTTAGGGTCCCCTGCGATTATTCCACGTTGTATAAGAGGGATTGATGCTACTCATAGTTTTGGTAAGGTCTTCATAAAATGATCCTTTGTTTGATTGTTCTCTGAATTTTACTGGTGCCATATACTTCAATAATATTCAGGTTGTAACCGTACATTTTTAATTTCAGAGAATTATTCTCTCTGTGATGTATTGGTAATCTTTTTATATCCCTTTAATTTGTTGTGTGAATTAAAATTATCGATACTGACCTAGCTCTTTGCGATTTGTCTGCTCCAGTTTCAATAGTATTTAGAGGAATTTGTCCTGGTTTTTCGTTTGGGATAATGCACAAACCGTAAGGCCAATATTTTTTATAGTCAAGCATGTAAGGGATGAAGAATGGGGTTAGTAAAAATTTTAATTCTATTTCAAGGCGCGTTTTTTAAGTAAGTACCGTTTTGAAATAGGGCCGCCACAGCGGTGCGGTTCTCATTCCGCACATGCGCGAGCTGAGTACTTGCATCTATTGGCTCGTCACAGACGCCATTACGAAAGAATTTGTCCGAGTTTACGTTTGTTTGTGCTTGTTTAAAATGCCTCAGACCATTGTAAAATAAGCGCTGTAATTCAGTTTTCAAACCAAATTGTTACTGATGACGAAACCTGGATTGCTCACGTTACACTGGAATCAAAACAACAGACCATGGAATAGATGAATTCAACACCACTCAAGAGAGTTTATGCAATTTTAGTCCGAAAAATGATGTGCATTTTGTTTTATGATAGACAGGGGTGTTACTTGTTTATTTCTTGCCTCGGGGACACAGTAAATGCCGACACATATTATGAGACTTTAAATAAACTGCGTCGTGCAATCCAAAACAAAAGTAGTGACATACTCAGTAGAGGAATTTTGTGCCTCACGACAGTGCTCATTTACACGTGGCTCATCGAATTCAAGATCGCATCGCATTGCATCATATGGCTGGGAACAACTTGATCACCTTCCGTTATAGCCTTCGACCTAGCGCCCAGTGACTACCATTTGTTTCTGCATCTAAAGAAGCATATTATCGGTCAGCGCTACCATACCGATGACGATGCCAAAGCGGCCGTGCTGCGGTGGTTAGATATCTATGAGGATGGAATACAAAAGCTGGTTTTACGATACAACAAGTGGTGGAAATTAAGTTCAAAAAAGTGAATTAAGATCCGGAGGGTTATGCAAAATTAAAATTGTTAAAAAAATGTCTTGTGTGAGCTACTATAAAAATGAAGAACATGGATACAATTAAAATAAAATTAAAATGTTTGAACATTCTCCAAATTAAAAAAAATAAAAAACTACAAATTTGAGCAATCTCTAAACACTGAGCAGAGAACCAATAAGTACCGGACAGCCTACTGCCAATGGAACAATCACCGGAGTTTCCAATGACACTTGCCGTTCTTACACAGTATAATAGAAGCTGTGGAATAATATATTTGACCTAGCCCAGCCGACGCTAAAAATAGGTGAGCGCCTTGCCCCAAGGCGGTGGTACATGGAAAGAACATTGCCTTAATAGGAAAAGGGCAATCAATATGGTGATTTAATAGCTCTATATACGAATTTAGATGAAGTGAATGGTACCTTCTCTTTGCAAGAGGCAACTCATTAAAACCTTGACAAGATTAGTCCGTGATCAAAACACCGCGGTCCAGATAAGACACCATCCCTCTTGAAAATAAGATATTTAATGAAGCGCCCTCTGTATCGATTCAATTGAGTTGTTATGGCAATTGTATTTTGGATACCAATACAAATAGAAGCATAGTCAAACTTAAACCTAACGAAGGAATAATAGAGAAGCTGATTGCAGATATGTTAGTAAAAGTCTCTACAATTTCTAATCAGGAAACCCAGCATCCCTTGATGCAGCCAAAGAGAGTATTTTCTCGTCAAAAGAGCAATACCCCAAATCTCTAACTGAATCGAAGATTCTGTAGAACAGTATCACCTACGGGAATAATTGAAAAATATAGGGTTTGTTTTAACGAATAGAAATATCGGACGACATTGCATTTGGAAACGTTAAGGTGAGCCTGTTAGTATAGAGCATCAGTTGCGTGAGAGCATTAAATGCTGCTCTGTAATTCGTGGCAATCAGAAACCGAGTTCTATGCGTTTAAAATCGCATAAGCAAGCTTCCGGCAACCCATCTGACTCAGCAAGTCATCAACAAACATATTGAAAAGAAGCGGGTCCCAGATTGGAATCCTGGGCGCGACCTGAAGTGGGAATATGGAGAGGCGATCTAAACCCATTTCGATCTCTACAAGAAATCTGCGATCCAGGGCGGTCTGAATTTAAAGGATCACTCAGGTTATTTGACATATGGCATGGCCTCAAGCTTATCAGACTGGATACAGCAACAAATAAAAAGAGCAATAACGGAGATATGTAAATTTTCATCCAGGCGGAAAAAATAATTTTACCCATTTTCTGTACAGTGTGTTGATTAGTGTATTACTTACGTGAATGGTCATTTCCGTAGCAAAAGCACAAGGTACAAATAAAAAATTAACTACAGCAGCAATAGTTGCAATGTTCAAGAAGAACTCGTAACTTCCAGGTTCCGCCTGAAATATACATAAAAATGTTAAAGCGTAATCCACAAATAATGAGATGTCAAATAATGCGATTTAGATTTCAATTTTTTAAATTCTTCTAAACTTCTTTAAACGTATATCACTTCGCATATGTCGGGTGGGACCACGAGAATACCAGCCAAACTCCTATTTTAACATAAAAAATAACCGGCCGAAGTGCAAGTTGAATTTGTGTTTCGTACGTATGATTGCTTTTAAAATAAACATTTTTTTTTTGTTACGGAGGTATAAAATGATCAATGAAACTCAGAAAACCACACCCCCAAATGAATTTTTAACAAAGTTTTTTTTCGATCTTTACTGAAAATTGTATGACATTGAAATTTTTGTTTTTTTTATAGACCAAACAAATTATTAAGGTAATGCACTCGTAATAATTTTCATTCAATCTACAAACCGTGTGTGGAAAATAGTTCCTGAATTTTTTCAAAATTCTTTTAATTAGTACTTTTCGAGATAAGGGGGAAGGGTCCTCTCGATTGCCCTGGTAAAAAAAAAAAATTTCACTTCCGATTTCAACCCCCGTTAAGTCAAATTTTTTTTTTATTGGGTCTAGCCATCGCATGCTGCTGCAGGAAGTCCCTAAAGCGCTACAGGAGCGACACGTGTGCGGAAAAAGCGATTCACGTTTGTTCTTAAATCGCTGTAAAGGATACTCGGTGGGAAACACAGTCTGGGCAAATTATTCCATCAGAATGCATGTTCTCCATACAAAAGACTGCTTGAAAAGCGTTGTACGGGAGTAACAAGCTGAAACCTCATACGGATGTGAAGTATTAGCGCGATGACTGCATTTTAACATGCACCTCTTCTGGGAGGAATTAAGCAGGCAACATCCTTCGAACACTTTCCATGAAAATACTTGTTTGAATAGGCTCAAGTCGCCAACCGTTTTCTTCGATGTTTCCCAGCGAATCAAGGCCGCCGGTCAGTTCAGGGTCTCTAATCAGACGAAAAGCTTTTCTCTGAATAGAATCCAACAAATGCAATGTATGTTTGGCAGCGGAGCCCAAAACATGGGGAGCAGTATTCCATAAGCTGGTCGAATTTGAGCTTTGTGAAGAATTACCCAGTTGTTGTCGCGCTGGAGTGTAAAGCTAATCTGGTTCGAAATAATATTCCCAACTTTTGAGAAGCTGTCCCTTGTTATGCTGCGACACGGTTCAGGCTAGGACATATTTGCTCCCAAATCTAACTGAACGCCCAACAAATTCTATTGGAGTGACGATGTTAGGAGGAATGGAGTGCCCGCGCTCATAATTATGTTGGGTTCAGCAACGTTGACTTTTTTTAGAAAAAAACTGCCCGTCTGGGTTTTTTGTAGCGTTTAAATTCTACTTGGTTCCTGTCACCCCATGATAGAATATTCTTCTAGGTGCTTTGTTAAGTTGTAACGGGACTTCCCCACTGTCTGCGGATATTTTTTTTTTTTTGGTCTGAGTAGCCGATGTCCAAGCGTTCAAAGGTTAATGAAGAGATAACGAGTACTGGCGATCTGCAAAGCTGTAAACTGGGTTTCCGGGCCTGTTTCCAGCAGATTATTGTAATGTAAATGAAAAAGAGAGTAGGAGATACTTGGAGCCTTGGCGGCCAACACCGGTTTGTTGGCTAGTGGAAGGTTGTTTGAAAAGAAATACGTACGACTGCCACGTTGTAAAGATCGCTCTCTGAGGAAACATGAGAGCCACAACAGCAGGAACTTTTTTCAGACTAAATACCATAAGTAGCTTATCGTAGCCAACAGGTCCATTATGACAAAAATACGGGTTTGAATGCCTTGGATATGTCACGATGTAACCTATTTCGAGATTTCTCCAAAGTGTCTTCAATTGCAATTGTACAAAACATATGTTATCATAAGTCATGAAGGATCTTCCTGTTGATTCTATGGGTTTTTTCGTAAGAAGCCCATATTGTTTAATCGCTAATTAATGTTTGAATCCTTCAAGTTAAATCTAGGGAAGTATGCTAATTGATAGCCATTTTCCATGACCTTTCGAGATTACTGGAAAACAGCCTGCGGAACTGGTCGTTAGTTTATTTTGGCAAAGGTCCTTCTTGGCATTTTTTAAGGTATCAGTCTGAACTGTGACACAATTTCCAGCAGGAATGGAAATATTCCCTTTCTCTAGAATAGGTTGGAAATAAGTTTACTGAAAAAGCTGCTGTTAGTTAACGCCAACAGTTTTGAGAGACCTATGGCTAGGTTATTCCGTCCGCGCCAGACGCTTGTTTGGTTTCTGGCTTTCAATTAAAAATACGTTTAATGATAACGCTGTTTAAAAGACAATATCGGGCAATCCCTGATCTACACTATGGGAATAGTTAGTGGTGGTTTTCCTTGAAAAATAGACAGTGGTAGAAATGTGATACAAAGAGTTCAGCAAACATGTTCTCTTTCTCACGCACAGGTGTCGTTTGCAATAGAATTATCTGGCCGATGTGGATTGGTGGATGGGGGGGGGGATTTAGAGAAACTTTTGAATGACTGCCTTAGCGACGGGGGGGGGAACAAAAGGACAGTGGAATTGTTGGGGGACAAGCGAGGAAGTTTGCTTCTATTTCGTTGATTGTGTGCCGCCTTGGTGTCGTCGATACTTTCTTTGCTATTCTGTTCCTAGCACGGATCAAAGGTGTAACGGTAGGCCAACGATGTTTAGATGGCAACAGCTTCTTTGCATTTTCCGTTGTAAACCAAGGCTTGCCGTCCATACCGCCCAAATAACAACGGAATCCCTCGCTGGCGCCAGTCAGATGGGGAGGAAAGTTTCGAAAATATTCCATGAAATCTTTCCCATTTTAGTAGATCAGTAGTGCTAATTCTTTGCGCTATTTTAGGCGTCCTCTCTCGTCACTGATTGATAGAATATGCGAATGGCGAAAAGCAGTTTATGGCCGGAAGAACCAAATGGCGGATTTACGGTGGATCGTTGTTAAATCTCCGGGATTGGTGGTTAAAAAACAGATCAAGAAGACTGGCGAAACTCCCCGTCTCGATCCGGGATCTGTGCTGGTTTTATCAATAAGCTGAGTTTTAAGCCACAACTGATTTGAGAAAAGATTCCAGCTTCACCAACCTTGTTCGTCGGTAGTATTGTGAATATTAAAGCCAGTTGATGTTCTTGGACATTAAAGTTCGCTCCAGGACTGGCAAGCTCGGCATTTTGGATAGTTAATTTGTATAATGATCGGATGGGGTCTGCAAAGAGACAGCTTAAAGTATTTCTAAAGCTAATATCACTTGGTGGTCGATTAGAGGATACAGTAATGAACCTTGTGTTT
>CM032452.1:8535336-8582836 GCA_019049505.1 Pachyrhynchus sulphureomaculatus | reverse complement strand
ATTAAGTCAATTTATTGTGAACTGAGCTAAGTGGACTCGAAAGTCATAGTTATCATTGATATTCGTCAGCATGCAATATTATTTTATTTTGAAGTCCGAATGTGAACAAATAAATACTAATTACACAAAAAAAAATTCGTGTGGGAAATATTTGACGCATTTTTTTCAGAAAGAAGAGAAAAAGGCAGAAATAAAAATATCATAAATAGGAATACACAACAAATACGGTAGAGAAAAACTGACTCTACAACTAATAACTGAACTAGTACTTGGCGCTACGTTTTATTCTGCGACGAGTCCCGAATGGCAATGGTGGAAAAATACAAGTCTATAGGAGGCTTGGGGAGCGCTATGCACAGGGCTACATTACTAAAACGGTCGCCACTGGATGCGAAAACCGACTTGGTTTTCGTGACTGATGAGACTCGTGGCGGTAGATTAACTGCTCACCGGTACATCGAGGAGATCCTGCAGGAACTCATCGTTTCTTACACTGGGTTTGTTAGCGATACTTTGGTGCTAATGCACGACAACGCGAGGTCGCATGCTGCAGCATCGGTGCGGCAATACCTGGCGGAAGTGGGAATATCCATACGCGGAATCCTGATCGCAATCCAATCGAGCACATATGGATGAACTCAAAAGAAGGGTTCGAGCCAGAAATCCAGCTCCTACATCGCTGAGGGACTTAAAGGTTGCGATAGCGGAGAGTGAGAATCAGTA
The DNA here is from genome assembly GCA_019049505.1 of Pachyrhynchus sulphureomaculatus. Lineage (NCBI taxonomy): Eukaryota > Metazoa > Arthropoda > Insecta > Coleoptera > Curculionidae > Pachyrhynchus > Pachyrhynchus sulphureomaculatus. The sequence continues at coordinate 8,582,113 of CM032452.1, read as the reverse complement.
AAAAGTATGAGGTATGCTATGGAATTTGATATCATTAGAAAGAGAAGAGAGTGGGCTTTCAAATGATACTAAAATCCGTAAAAATATACATATATAATATACACTAAATTCTAGGATCCATGTTAAATGAAGCCAAATAGTTTGAGAAGATTTTTTTGCTCACCAGGGTATATGGAGTACTTATTAAATAGTATACCATTTATTTATAGCTAGGATAAGCCTGGTGAACAAAAGTTAGATACTAATGTATGTATAAGCTGTCATTTACATCCGTATAAAACCACGATTTTTTATAGAACATGATATATTCAAAACGATCTCGTCTCGTCACATAGCTCACCTCCTATATAGACCGTCTGTCCAAAAAGGTCCCGGACTACCTTAATAGAAAAATTAAAAGTAAACATTTTATTACTTCTACATAGTCCCCCGAGCTCAATACAACTTAACGATATAAAACAAGTAGAACTAGACTACAGACAAGATAAACGGACGACATAAAAAGACTAGCGAGACATGATTGGATGCAAAAAACAAACAACACAGCTCAATGGATTCAACTTAGGAAGGCTTACATCTGACTATGAATGGAATGAGCTAATGATGACTAGTTTACCAGATATGAAGGTTTAAAGGGATGGGACGGGAATAAGAAGGTTGAATTTGAAAATCGCGTCATTTTTTCATTATTTTTTATTATCTATAGTCAAACATAAGAAAAAGAAAAGAAAAGGAGGAATTGTTGTTGGAACTTATGTTAATATATATTGTATTATACAGCCTTTCGGAGTTCCTCGAGTCAGTATGCAAGGGCGTAAAGGGATAAGGAAGGCAATTAAAGATTGGATTCGAGGAATATGTGACTGAAATATGTTTGCGAGTAACCTCAAAAAAATTATACAGGACCACAAAAAAAAGTTTTATACTTGAAAGATGAACTACCATACATATGTTTTTTGGTGTCCTGAAAACGAATCCGGGGTCAGAATTGACTCATCACCCAAGGATTTTGACATAACCTCAAAAAACCTCGAAAATAACCAAAAATACTTTTACAAATAAATTAAAAATGTAAATGAGCAAACCACATGTATTTTGGGGTACCGAAATCGAATCCAAGGTTAGAATTCACCCATTACGTCAGCATTTTGACATAACGTCAAAAAACATCTCAAAAAAGGTCAGAAATATGTCTGCAAGTAAATTAAGAAATTAAATAAAAAAAATCTATACGTATTTTGAGGTGCTTAAACCGATTATGCCAAAAGAATTGACCTATTAAGTCAAGATCTTGAAATAACCTCAATACGTCCAGTCTTTTCATTCGCAGGTTCTGGACTAAGGTGAGTGCCCACGCTTCACGCCCACTGGATGCTTTATTAAAATGATTCCCCTCGCACATCATCCTCACGATGCTGCCCAATGGAAGAACTTTACAGTTAGAATTCTAAACCTAATATAACCTAATGCAAGAACTGTACTCTAAAAACTCTAAACCTAACATAGTCCAAAAGCAAAAAAACTTACACCAACGGCTTTACACCAAGAAATCTAAACCTAACATAGCCTAAAGCAAGAAACTTACTACAAGAACTTTACACCAGGAACTCTAAATCTAATACAGGTTAATGCAAGAAAGTTACACCAAGAACACTAAACTTAACATAACCTAAAGCACGCAACTTACACGAAAATCTTTACATCAAGAACTCTAAACCTAACATAGTCTAATGCAAGAAACTTACACCAAGAACTCTAAACCTAACATAAGCGAATGCAAGAGTCTGACACTAAGAACTTTACACTGAGAACTCTAAACCTAACATAACTTAATAGAAGAAACATCCAGAACGTTATAACCATAACATAACCTAATGCAAAAGAAAAAACCAGTAGACCACCATGTTTAGACGTATTTTTTTTTAATTTGTTTGATTGACTGAATTTAACTAATACGTCAGGATCTTGAAATATCCTCAATTAGTCCAGTTCTTTCATTCACAGGATGCTGAATTATGGTGAGCTCCATTGCTTTTTACCCTCAGGGTGCTTTATTAAAGTAAGTCCCATCGCTTCTGTCCTACGATGTACCTTATTATGGTAATTCTCCTCGCTTCTCACTTTCGGGGTGCTTTATTTAAGTGAGACCCCTTGTTTCTCATCAATGGGGTGATTTATTCCCCGGTCCCCACCTCTTACCATCGGGGAATCACTTTAATAAAGCATTCAGTGGGCAAAAAGCGAGGAGACCAGATTTAATCCAGCAACCTGTGAATGAAAGGACTGCACTTTTTGAGGTTATTTCAAGTTCTTGACTTAATAGGTCAATTCTTTTGGCATATTTGGTTTAAGCACCCCAAAATACGTATGAATATGGTGGTCTGTTCATTTATTTTTTTTAATTTACTTACAGACGTAATTCTGACCATTTTTGAGGTGTTTTTGAGGTTATGTCAAAAAGCTGACGTGATGGGTGAATTCTGATCCTGGATTCCATTTCAGCACCCCAAAGTACGTACATATATGATGGTTTGCTCCGCTACAGTTTTAAGTTATTTGTAAAAGTATTTTTGGTTATTTTGGAGGAGTTTTTGAGGTTATGTCAAAATCCTTGGGTAATGAGTCAATTCTGACCTCGGATTCGTTTTTTAGTACACCAAAAAACCTATGGTTTGGTATCTCACCTTTTAACTACAATTTTTTTTTGTGGTCTTGTGTTATTTCTATTGTTTCACTTTTTATTTGTTTTGATTTTCAGAGAACAGCTAATTTCATTCGCGCAAAAAGCTGACGTGATGGGTGAATTCTGATCCTGGATTCGATTTCAGCACCCCAAAGTACGTACATATATGATGGTTTGCTCCGCTACAGTTTTAAGTTATTTGTAAAAGTATTTTTGGTTATTTTGGAGGAGTTTTTGAGGTTATGTCAAAATCCTTGGGTAATGAGTCAATTCTGACCTCGGATTCGTTTTTTAGTACACCAAAAAAACCTATGGTTTGGTATCTCACCTTTGAACTACAATTTTTTTTTGTGGTCTTGTGTTATTTGTATTGTTTGAATTTTTATTTGTGTTGATTTTCAGAGAACAGCTAATTTCATTCGCGCAAAAAGCTGACATGATGAATGAATTCTGATCCTGGATTCGATTTCAGCATCCCAAAATACGTACATATATGATGGTTTGCTCCGCTACAGTTTTAAGTTATTGGTAAAAGTATTTTTGGTTATTTTGGAGGAGTTTTTGAGGTTATGTCAAAATCCTTGGGTAATGAGTCAATTCTGACCTCGGATTCGTTTTTCAGTACACCAAAAAAACTTATGGTTTAGTATCTCACCTTTCAACTACAATTTTTTTTTGGGGTCTTGTGTTATTTGTATTATTTGACTTTTTATTTGTTTTGATTTTTAGAGAACAGCTAATTTCATTCGCGCATATAAAAGGTGTCAACATTTTGTGATTATGAAATATTATAAGGTCTCATTTCCTTTTTTTACCATATCGAGTAGTAACGATTATTATTAAGAGAAACTCAAAATCCGTATTTATTCTACGACTTGTATTTGCAATGATAGAACATTTATAAATGTTTTAAAATTACTATTTCAATTAAAATATAACTTCGTACATTGTTCAACGTGTTTCTTCTTATGAGTATAACACACGTGCAGCAAGGAAATCCCTACAGCTCTACAGGAGCGACGCGTATGCGGGAAAAGCGATTCACGTTGGTCTTGAATCGTTGTAAATTGTACTTGGTGGAAAAACACAGTTCTAGGTAAATTATTCCGAAGCGATAAGGTTCTCCATATAACAGACTGCTTGAAAAAGGTTGTACGAGGAGTAATCAGCTGAACCTCATAGGTATGTGATGTATTAAGGCGACATGTATTCCTAGCATGCACCGCCTGAGAAGGAATTAGGCGGGCTACATGTATTATTACTAATAAATAAAACTACTTACCTTTTTGTGATTCCACATGACGTTTACACTAGGCTTTCCCCTTCTAAAATCGGACTGATCTATGACGTCATCGTGTACTAATGAAGCGGTGTGGATCATTTCTGAAATCATAGCCACTTCCCGTTGTGAAGGTAAAAGTCCACTGAAAAAAAGCAAAATTTTATTTCACCATTATACGAGGTGTCCAATAAAAAGTTTATTTTTAAACTGATTACAGTAAAAAATCTGTCAAGTCCCAGTCGAACCTGCGCAATTAGTGTTCCCTCCGGTCAACTTGGCCATATGAAAATGCCTATACATTTATGGAAACGTCGCTGTATCAGGAATGGTTCTTCGACCAACAAATTGTTCACCATGCAGTTGATGTGCGCGTGAGTCGCGTTACCGTGAGTCATTCCGTAATAGAATGGATGTTAACAAGTTCTTTCATTAAATACAGCCCGTGGAATTAATGAAAACAACCGAAAATGTTAGATCCATATAAAGCCAATACATTCCAAGGGTTTTCAAAAGAACTGTCCAAAATTGATTATATTGTTAAAACACGAGACCCTGAGGGTACGGGTAATGTGTGAAAGAGCTAATAAACAATGAATATTTATTTTATGTTTGTGTATGTATATTGTTTTGACATCAATCTACCTATTTCTCATTTTAACTGTTGTAGTCTTGTTTCTTATTCCTTGCTTTCTGTAGTAAGTCTGGTTAATTTTTAAAATGTGTAATAATTTTGAAAAAAAAAAACGTTTTAGTACGAATTGATTAATTATTTTTACCTGAAAGGTACTTCCCTACCGGGAGCAATCATTTTAAAATAAAAATTATTGTTACGCAGGTATAAAATGATCAGTGACTTTAGAAAATACGCCAAATAAGTTTTAAACAAAGTTTGTTTCCGATCTTTGTTTTTATATACCAGATAAATTCTCAAATGTAATACACTCGAACTAATTTTCATTCAATCTATACCTTATGGAGAATATTCGCGATTTTTTTTTCGAAATTTTTTGATTAGTACTCTTAGGTTGGGGGACTGCGGCTTTTGGCAATTTTTAGCTTTTACTTGACACCTCACTCGATGACCTTGAAAAAATTGAGATAGGGGAGAGACTTTTAGCAATTTTTTCAAATAATACAGAGAAAACTTTTGTGCGAATATATATTTTTAAAATGTTTTTTTTGCACAAGCTCTCATTTGACACCCCACTCGATAACCTTGAAAATTTTTTTTTTTCACTTCCGATTTCACCCTCCCAAAACTTAACTCAAAAATTAACTTTCAAAATAGCCCAGTAGTCAGAGGCAAATTTTGACGAAAATCTCTCATAAAATGTTAACAGGCTGCATTTTGGCATACAAGTCATTTTTTGAACGTTAAATGATATAAAAAAAAGTTTGCTGCTCTAAAGTCCACGCTAAACCTACAAAATCGGAAAAAAAAAACCTCACGGTAGACTTTTTTTTATGATTTTTTGGATTCAGCATAAAAAAAAATACTTAAGAAAACACGTGTCTCACTTAAAGACAGAGAATTTTTTTTTGTATACCTGTGTTATTAAAGTCATAATTTTCGTTCAATCTACACCTTGTGAAGAATATTCCAGAAATGTTTCAAAATTTTTTGATCAGTATATATATTTAGGTCCCGATGCCAGCTTTCCGATGCGATTAAAAATATTTTTTTTGGAGTCATTTTAACCGTTCTTTTTTAGATTTGTTTATTAATCAAACAACAACATTCATTTAAAAAAAAAATGAAAATTTTTTATTACATCTGGTAGAGAATCGCGAGACCTTTATTTAAAAAGAAAATCACTTTAGTTAACAACGCATTTGTTGTTATTTGATTAATAAACAAATGTAAAAAAAACGGTTAAAATGACTTCGAAAAAATTTTTTTTTTAATGACATCGGAAAGCTAGCGTCTAGATCTAAATTTTCAAAAAAAGAGATCCATTTTGGACCGAATGGTATAAAATGGCGGGCAATTTAAATTTTAAATAACAAATTCAATTGTACCTACTGGGTTCAATATTTTTGTAGCAAAATATGACACCCCACTTGATGACCTTGAAAATTTTTTTTATCACTTCCGATTTCACCCCTCCAAAACTTAACTCAAAAATTAACTTTCAAAATAGCCCAGTAGTCAGAGGCAAATTTTGTCGAAAAGCTCTTATAAAATGTTAACAGGCTGCATTTTGGCATACTAGTCATTTTTGGACGTTAAATACGATAAAAAAAAGTTTGCTGTTCTAAAGTCCACGCTAAACCTACAAATCGGAAAAAAAAAAAAAACCTCACGGTAGAGTTTTTTTTATGATTTTTTGGATTCAGCATAAAAAAATACTTAAGAAAACACGTGTCTCACTTAAAATAATTTTCGTTCAATCTACACCCTGTGAAGAATATTCCAAAAATGTTTCAAAATTTTTTGATCAGTACTTTTCGAGATAAGGGGAGGGACAGCGATTTTTTAAAAATAATACAAAGAAATTGTGCCCAAGTATTACATTACAAATACTTTTAAACTCATGTTTTTAAAAGCTTTCATTTTACACCCCTCTCGATGAACTGGTAATTTTTTTCCTTTCCGATTTAACTCCCCAAAACTAAACCCTTAAGTCATAATTTAACTTTAAATCTACACGGCTCTAATGAGAGCATCAATTCCTATGTAGTGCCAAATTTCAACTTTCTATGTTAAATAGTTTCGCAGAAAATCGAGTGTTACAGATAGTCAGACGGACGAATGGACAGTCGGATGGACGGGCGGATAGACAGATGGACAGATACCGAAATGATCTTATAAGTGTTCCGTACGGAAAACTAAAAATAAACAATCTGACAACTGATACTTTTGTTTAAGGTTTTATTTTCATTTATTTTATTTGTATCGCACGACGACGTATGTGAATGCTTCATTTTAATTGATTGGGAAGTTTCGGATGACTATGGAGAAAGATCTACTAATAGTGCAGTAAAAAAAGGTCAAAATAATGATAAGATAAGCATAGTTTAGATACAGCAACATTATAATTTTATCCTCTCTGGGGTATCACCGGGAGTATTGTCCTGAGTTTTTGACTTCGAAGAACTTGTGCTCTTTTGTTTATAAACAATCGAAGTTTTCAAAACGCGTTTTTTGAGCTTAAAATGTGAATAACTCTGGTTATATAGGTAGGATCAAGACAAAACAAAAACCAATCTCTTCGTAATAAAATTTCCAACAAATCTTTGTTTTAAGTCACTCAAGTGCGTACATAACCTACAAAATAAAAAAAAAAAACAGGCAGAAAACTGTTTTTTTTTTATTATTTTATTGCACAGGTCAACTAAGCGAACGGATCGGCTTGAAACTTTCAGAAAATACATATGTCTTTTGTTAAAAAAATACCCTGAAATATGGGTACAAAAATATTGAACCCATTGGGCACAATTGAATATATAATTTAAAAATTGAATTGCCTGCCATTTGGTCTAAAATGGATTTTTTTTTTCAAAATTTAGGTCCCGATGCCAGCTTTCCGATGCGATTAAAAACATTTTTTTGAAGTCATTTTAACCGTTCTTTTTTAGATTTGTTGAATGAAAATTTTTTATTATATCTGGTAGAGAATCCCGAGAGCTTTATTTAAAAAGAAAATCATTTTAGTTAACAACGCACTTGTTATTTGATCAATAAACAAATGTAAAAAAAAACGATTAAGATGACTTCAAAAAAAATTTGTTTTAATGACATCGGAAAGCTAGCGTCGAGATCTAAATTTTTAAAAAGAGAGATCCATTTTGGACCGAATGGCATAAAATGGCGGGCAATTTAAATTTTAAATAACAAATTCAATTGTGCCCACTGGGTTCAATGTTTTTGTAGCAAAATTTCAAGGTATTTTTGCTATAACAAAAGGCATATTTTCTGAAAGTTTCAAGCCGACCTGTACAATAAACAGTTTTTGCCTTTTTTTTAGATTTTGTAGGTTATGTACGTACTTGAGCGACTTAAACTCAACGAGCATTTGTTGGAAATTTCATTATGAAGACTTTGGTTTTTTTTTGTCTCGATTCGACTATTACAATCGGCGTTATTCACATTTTATGCTCAAAAAATGCGTTTTGAAACTATGCAATTTCAAATGCTTTTTTTACTGGTTTTTTTAGTCGAACTTGATGATATATGGTGGAGGCGTCGGCACCGATGAAAAAATTTCATGACACGATTACGTAATCCACCGTTATATTTGTTTTTCAATAATGCTCTAAAGATACATACAGATTATCACTAACCTGGTTCGTTATTTATTTTTCTATTTGAACGATTATTACTGATGACAACAGGTTTTTTTGACAATTACTAATTTACCTAATCATGGTCGCCAATAGGTAGGTCATGGTTGTATTTTGATTGCTTTTTTAAAGTCCTAATTTATTTAAATTTATAATAATTTTAAGATAAATAGTATTTTAAATATTCTAATGTTATCAGTGGCGCACATTAATTTTCTGCTATCGCAAAGTTTACCAGTATGTTGTCGTCCATTCGATCTACGTGTTTATTCCATTGTTTTTTTTCAAGTTCTGGTCCACTTGAATATTTCTTGGATCTTACTTAGTTCTTGTAGATCTTTATTGCCGATTTTGTCGATAAATTTTCCATGTACACTACCGTCAGAAAGTATTTACCCACCTAGTTATTTCAGTCTCAAGACAACAAAAAACCAGATAATATTTTTTTTTTAAATTTTAATGAATTATTATTTATTTTCACATTATTTACAGTATAGAAAATCAGAAAAATATTCATGATTTTTCAGGATTTTTTTCATCTATGTGACCTCTTTTGTTTTTAATTACCGCTTTACAGAGTTTCGGCATTCTGTCCAGTAGTTTCTTCAGAGTTCCTTCGGTTATTTTAACCCATTCTGCTTCTAAAAGTTCCCACAAGTGATTTTCTGATGTCGAATTGAGTTTTCGAACACACCTATCGCACCACAGCAATTCGATGGGGTTCCAGTCGGGTGATTGTGGAGGCCAAGTCATCACATCCAGGACGTCATCAGATTTCCACTGGTCCAAAAGTTCTCTAATTTGTTTAGCAGAATGTTTAGGGTCATTGTCATGCTGAAAAATAAATCTCCCCTCAAAAATATCTCTTCTAGAAGGAAGCATTTGAGTTAGCAAAATTTCTTGATACTGTTCTGTTTGCATGGGTCCTTCTATCCTAAAAATTTTTCCAACTTTACCGTTGCCAAAACAACCCCAAACCATGCTACTGAACCTGCACTATGTTTTACTGTAGGTAACTGAAAGGCGATTTGAACCGAATATTTCGAATTTAGATTCGTCGCTCCAAAGGACGGAATTCCATTGTTCTGATGTCCAAATTTTTATGTTCTCAGGCCCATTCTAATCGTTTACGTTTATTCACTTACCTAAGAAGTGGTTTCCTCACTGCAACTCTTCCGAGTAGTCCACCTTCTGCTAACCTGTTCTTCACGGTTGTTACGCTCATGGGGATGGGCCGCTCCAGGTTTACTTAAGCCGTGATTTCTGGTGCGGTTAGGCGGCGTTTACGTCTTCTGGACATTGTTATAACTCTGTCTTCAGCGGGAGTCGTTTTTCGAGGCCTTCCTGAACGTTTTTGGTTGAAAATTCCATGTCCCGCAGAAAATTTTTTTACGATGTAGTCCACTGTTCTCCTTGGCATCCGCATATCACTCGCGATTTGTCGACTCGAGTGACCATTTTGATGTCTCGCAATTATCAGAGCCCGATTTTCACATTTTCACAAAACAATTGAACCTGTATCAGTGACAAAGTACTGTATGCGAATGGTTAATTTCCAAAAGGGTAATGGTATTTATAGCATAGTTTTTATCATAAAATGTCACTATTATTTCCATAATCCCTAGACACTTGAAATGAGTTCTTACTTTAACTGGAATTCTTAGAAATCACGTCAAAACGACTGACAACAACAAACTATATATATATATATATATATATATATATATATATATATATATATATATATATATATATATAAATATATTATAAAATTAGAGAAGATATCTAAAGTTGTGGATGGTTTCAAATGAAAGCATAAACATAAAAAATTTAAGATAGAGGCGAGGAACCGCATTGATAGTTATAAAATTCAATAAAAAGCCTATGTAATTCGCAGACATGATGCGATTTTCTGCATATATATATGTATATATATATATATATATATATATATATATATATACATACATATATATATATATATATATATATATATATATATATATATATATATATATATACATATATATATATATATATATATATATATATATATATATATATATATATATATATATATATATGTCATTCTTTCTCATCCGGAGCCGCCACCTTCTCCAAAATTAGAAAAGATATCTAAAGTTGCGGATAATTTCAATTGAAAACTTCAGGTATCTACTTTCGAATTCTCAACGGCAAAAATAAAAATTTTAAGATGGCGGCGAGGAATAGCATTGATAGTTGTAAAATTCACTTAAAAATCCTATGTAATTCGAAAACGTGATGCGATTTCTTACTAAGATTTATGTATGTATATGTTATGTATTTTTCGACGCTGAAACCGAATCTAAGGTCAGAATTGTCCAATCTCATAAGGATTCGTTCCTAACGTCGAAAAAATTGGAAATTTGTTTTAATTGGTTTTTAATTTGTGATTTTACCAAAAAGGCTTATCTAAACAATTTTATGATGGACACTTGTTAAGAACAATTAAATTTACCTAATATAATAAAAGGGTTTAATTAGGTATTCAATTTTGGCAGTTACATTGAAATTTCTAGGTGGGCAAATACTTTCTGACGGTAGGGGATGTCTCTAATCACCTTCATTTCTGTTGTCCTCAACATTTGTACTGTTTTACATGTATCAACTCTTGTTTTTACAGCATATGTGAGGATTCGTCTCACTGCTGTCTTGAAAGTTGTCTTCAGAATCGGAGATAAGGACATCAGCGTAGCAGACTGTTAAGTTTTTTAAAATAGTGAATGAAACATCGTCCGAAAAGTCTGATTCCGATACTGATATCACATCAATCAGACCTGGGAGTGGGTGCCGCAGTAATCGCACCGTTTATTCATCTGAATTACTTGCTATAAGGGAAGCTATCAGATTAGCAATAAGAGAAAAAAATAATAACATTTTTATCATAATTGATTCCCTTAGTTCTCTGAAATCCATAAATTCATCGAAAACATCAATTCCACTAGTATTAGATATAATGAATCTTATACACATAAGTTACATCCGGAAGATTAACTTAGTTTTATCGTGGATCCCCAGTAATATTAACATAAAAGGAAACGATTTAGGGGATACTAACGCTAAATTGGCAATTTCCTCTGGAATATCCATAAATACAATCTTATCACCATCAGACCTGACAATTTTTTTCAATGATACCATCAGAAATATGTTTCAACTTTCCTGGGACTTGCAAGATGACAATAAGCTCTGTAAATCTAAGTCCACAGTATATCCACCATTTCATCTACCAAGTTTAACAAGAAAAGGGAATATTATATGGAGAAGAATTTCTATAGGACACACGCACCTAACTCACTCATATATATTAAAGGGAGAACCTCCCCCAATATGTCACCACTGTCATACAACCCTCACAATAAAACATATCCTCTCCCATGATCATCTTCCCCAAAGATCTAAACATAATTTATTGAAACCTTTACAGCAAATAGTACCTCCAAACAAAAATAATATAAAAAGCCTAATAGAATTTTTAAAAGAAACAGAGCTTTACTCTAAAATACGAGGCTGGTTTGAAAAGTCCGTGCAAAATCCGAGAGATGGCACAACCGGCGCGTATCGAGGTCATGTTTAGTTAGTAGCATCTCTTGAATGAACGCACACCAAGTTTCAGCCATATTGGTCTATTTCTTTGTGTTTGGCATTCGTGTGAATCAAGGAAGTCGAGTGATTTTCAAGAAATGGACGAAGCAGAATTTCGTGTGTTGATTAAACATTACTTTATGAAAGGCAAAACGCCTCAGGAGACTAAAGAGAAGCTTGATAAACATTATGGTGACTCTGCACCTTCGATTAGAACAGTTTATAAGTGGTTTCAGAATTTTCGGACTGGCCATATGGGCACAAGTGACGCTGAACCTTCTGGACGGCCTGTGGAGGTTACGACTCCAGAAATCATTGATCAAATCCATGATATGGTGATGGATGACAGAAGAGTTAAGGTGCGTGAGATTGCTAGTGCTGTGGGCATCTCGACTGAACGGGTACATAATATTTTGCATAAACATTTGGACATGAGAAAGCTATCCGCAAGATGGGTGCCGCGATTGCTCACGCTTGACCAAAAACGGAATAGTGTGAAGTGTTGCAAGGATGGTTTGCAGCTGTTCCAGAAGAATCCGGAGGACTTTAAGCGTCGTTTCGTCACTGTGGATGAAACATGGATACATTACTATACTCCTGAGACCAAACAATAATCTAAACAATGGGTTACCAAGGGGGAATCTGCACCAAAAAATGCGAAAACCGTTCCTTCGGCCGGAAAGGTTATGGCGACTGTCTTTTGGGATTCGCAAGGGATAATCCTCATCGACTATCTGGAAAAGGGTAAAACTATTACAGGTGAATATTATTCATCGTTATTGGACCGTTTGAAAACCGAGCTGCAAGAAAAACGCCCGCGATTGGCCCACAAGAAAGTCCTTTTCCATCACGACAACGCACCAGCACACACCTCAGCAGTTGTGGTCGCAAAATTAATGGAAATAGGATTCCAACTCGTTTCACATCCCCCCTATTCTCCAGACTTGGCTCCCTCGGACTACTATTTATTCCCCAATTTGAAAAAATGGCTGGCGGGACAAAGATTTTATTCAAACGAAGAGGTGATTGCAGACACTAATGGATATTTTGCAAACTTGGACAAATCCTATTATTCGGAAGGGATTAACAAACTAGAACATCATTGGACGAAGTGTATAAGCCTAAAAGGAGACTATGTCGAAAAATAAAAAAGGTTTACCCCAAACACATAAGTAGTTTTTATTTTTGCACGGACTTTTCAAATCAGCCTCGTATAATTATACATGAACTGGCGCTAAATGATCTTTGCTATTGATGAGCTACATTCAAACATACATACATACATACATCTTCATCGAGTTAAATATTTACTTTTAATGGTATTGACTGTTTGATATTTTTTAAAATATCTTTTTTAACCTGCTCTGTATGAGTGAAATATGCATCTTCAAATCTTGGATCCAGGATCGTGGCAATTTTATAATTGTTACTGGTTTTAATATTTGCGAATCTCTGGCTTAAAACTTTAAGTACATTATCCTGCACAGAACCCAAATCAGGAACCTCCATTTCACTTAAATATTTAACAAAACTGTTGGAATCACTTCTGAGAGTATACAGAGTGAGCTGTGAATAGTTTGGTAGTTTGTTTAAATGGTTATAAAAGCTTAAGTAACGTTTTAATTAAGTTCCACTGATTTGGTGTTAAAGAAAAAATTAATCGTATTTAGGTGCAAGCAAGCTGATAACTTTTCTTTGCTCAAAAAGCCTTTCCAATGTGGAATTCTGGAGTGTAGTTACATCTTGTACCATTTGTTCTAATTTCATTATAGAAGGAAATGAGTGGTTTAAATGAATTACGATCCTTCTTCGGAAATTTATAACGTCTAATACAGACCTTTGTACTTTTAGAGAGTTGATTGCTACCAGTTGTTGGGTATGTTGTTTATACTGTTTTCTTCGAGCATCTAATTTAAAACATTCTGAATGTTTTCGTTGATGGGACCCTCTTCTAGACCCTTGATACTAAGCACAAAATATTTTGGTTCAAAATTTATATTCTACTGTTTGGCTGTCCCAAAATATTCTATAATATTTTGGGACCACAAACAATATCTTGTTTTAAATTTCGAGAGGTGGCTGATGATTTTGCTTCGTCCTTATCTTCATTGGCCAAACTAGTAGGATATTAGTTAATGTTTCTATAGATAAAGTATTAACTTTTTGTTCCTAATTCTTGCGTGATTTTTACGCTTCACGACCCACATACTGCTTTTGACTCATCTCCCTTATAAAGTAAATGGTTCCAGATTTTACTAATTTTTTTTTTAAAATCCAACAATCGTTAAAAAAACCTTCTATCGTAGAAAATATCGGAATAAGATTTTCATTTCGCTAGGGTATTAATCGTATTACCCCTAAATACGGGGCTTCACACAAAACAGTCAGACGCGTTGTTGCCTAAGCGCTAATTTATCGCATCTTAGCAATATTATTATATCATATTATATATCAAGGATTTTCTACAACTGACGCTGTCTTCCTTCTCTTAGCCTTTAATTCCACCCGTTTCTATCTTCCCAGTCTCCATCTGTTAGACCCCTGTCCTCCATAGTCTCGTCCACATCGTCTCTCCACGATCGGCTGGGTCGTCCTCTTTTTCTTCTCCCTATAGGGCTCCACTCCGTTATTTTCTTTATCCACCTATTATCTTCGCTTCGTCTTATGTGTCCATACCATTTTAATCGTTTTTCTTCAATGGTGTTTATAGCGTTCTCTTTGGTGTTCATTCTGCTTCTTATTTCTTCATCATCTTCTCCAATACTCCATCTCTACCGCGTTAGTTTTAGATTTATTTCTTTTGTTGATCGTTCATGTTTCTGACCCGTATGTCATTATGCTTTGTATTATTGATTTGTATATGCGTGTTTTGCTTCTCTTTGTAATGTGTTTATCTCACAGGATCGAATTTAATTGTCTGATGCATGCCCGCGTTTGTCCTAATCTAGCTTTGATCTCTTCTTCTAATGTTGCGTTTTTTGAAATGATGGTTCCTATCTATCGGTTCCTTTAATTGTTGTTTCGTTATCGACTTCTAGATTCTCCACATTTCTCTCCTTTGTTGTTAAATATTCCGTTTTATCAAAGTTTACTGCTAATTCTGCTTTAGTGTATTCTTCTTTCAGTTTTCTTACCATATAACTGAGGTCTTCCTCATCTTGCGCTATGATTACTTGGTCGTCTGCGAAACTTAGAGTACATAAGTAATCTTCTCGTATTGGGACTCCCATTCCACTACATTTTTGCTTCCATTTTTTTAATGTTTGTTCGAGGTATACTTTGAATAGTGTTGGGGATATACAGCATCCTTGTAGTAGGCCTTTTGATGTTTGGAGTCTCTTCCCTATGTTATGTTCACTGTGTTGTTTTCGTAGAGAGTTTTTACTGCGTATATTAGTTCTTTGTCAATGCCTATTTCTTTCATCGAGTTCCATAATCTTTGTCTTGGTATTGAGTCATAGGCCTGGCCTTTCTTATGTCTATGAAGGCTAGATGAACTTCTCTATTCCTTGCCAGTTTTTCTTCCATTGTTTGTTTTATAGTGTATATGTGGTCTATACATGATTTTCCGGCCGTAAAGCCTGCTTGGTCTTCTCCAGTTTTTCCTTTTATATTTTCCTCTATGATAATTTTAATAATTTTTCCATACAAACTCCCCATACTCGATATTATGCTTAGGCCTCTATAGTTTGTGCATATTCTGCGGTCTCCCTTTTTAAATATAGATACTATATAGGCTTTTGACCATTCCTCTGGTATTTTTTCTCCATTTATCGCTCTGTGGAACATGTTCCTCAGCATTCGATGTAATTTATTAGACCCGTACTTAGTCATTTCGTTTATCACACCTCCAGGACCTCCAGATTTATTATTTTTAAGTATTTTTTTTCCTTATTCTGTTCTTCTTCAGGGTTCTCTTCTTGAAATTCTTGTCTGTCTTCTGTTAGCAGTTTTTTTATAATATTCTTCCCACTCGCTTTCTGGGATATACTTTATATACGTCTTCTTTCTATTGTTGTTCCTTAATACTTTAATTAATCTCCATGACTCTGTACTTCTAGTTCCTCCTATATACTGTTCTACATGTTCGCACGCTTTTTTCCATCTCTCGTTCTTTTCTTTGTGTATCATCCTTTCATCCTCGTTTCTGCATTTTTCTCTTTATATTTCTATAGATCTTCTTCTGATTTTGTATTCAGCCATTTTTCGCATAATCTTTTATTCTCCTTCTTTGGTTTTTTCACAGATTCTGATTTTATGTTTCTTATTCTCGTTGTCTTCTTTACCTAATGCTTCTATGGCCGCCTGTTTGATGCATTCTTTTATGTGGTCATACATCTGTTGGAGGTTGTCGTAGTTAAATTTATTTAATTTTTGATCTAATCGTCGTCTATATAGGTCTCTTATCGTTTCGTCTTGCAGTAAGTGTATATTGTATTTTATTTCTTTGTCTGCTTTTTCTGTTATCTCATTAATATTTCTGTTTTCTTTATCTATTGTTCCTGTTTGTTTTATTGTCTTGTACCACGGTACTTTTATATTTGCTACTAATAGTCTATGGTCTGTTCCACAGTCTGCCCCTCTCTTTACTCTCACATCTTAGCAATATTACCAAATCATAAAAAAATACCTAAAGTTGGCAGTATTGGCAGAAAGTGTTAATAAAATGTAAAAGAACGAGCTGAATATAATATTGCCGGATCCTACCCAGCTGGGTACCTAGTTTTGACGAATTGTACGTCGCCGAGTACCCGGTTAATTTAGAGAATATTCAGCTGTTTCTTATAAATTAAATGTTATTTACTTGCTTCTCAATTAGCTATAAATATGCAGTTGATTCGATTGAACTTTTAACGGCATTGAGAAAGCATTTGATCGATTTAATCGCATGCTATCCAGTCAACTAGTTTTCAGGCCAGTTTAGATGTGTAATAGCGTTTTAATGTAAATATGCGGAGCCTTGGCATAAATGCTAACATAATACAAATAAGTATTATAGAAAACAATAAGATCATTATTATTTAAAATAAGAACAATTCCATTTGCTATGTAATAATTTGCATTATTTAATTTTATTTGTTTGTGGTAATTGGATAAATATCAGTAGGAGATTTTATAGACAGATAGATCCTTAGATAAATACATACGCATCAACATATGTATGTAAAATTACATACACAAACATGGGAAAATTAGTTTAATTTCCTACGGAATTTTACACATTTACAATATTTTCTTTTACCCAGAAATCGTCAGTTTTACGCAGTAAAGTTACACATATCTATGTATTATTACATAAAGTTCGTTAAAATTGTACAAACTTATGACGTTTCCATGCTTTTTGCATAACATTTCATAAGAGTGTCTGAAAATTGCATTATAAAGTTTATAAGGTTCGATTCATAATAGTTCGTTTAAGTGATTCTCTGAACTTACTCTACTGATGAACAATAGAGGGGTACCTTCGAGGTTGTTTAAGGTCGGAGACGATCCGTTAGTCTTGCTGGTGAGTGAAAATTCGTGAAACGGAACACCTCCGACCAGACTTTTTGGAATTCCAAAAACAATGATTTATTTTGATGCTGCTAGTAGTAATAGGTAGTGAACAAGCGATGAAATATTTTCAGTTGATGTTGATTATTATAATTGTTATAAACAATACAATTTTTAGGTCAATTTTTTTTTAAAAATTTATAACTCGGAAATTGTTTTTTTTTTGAAAATTCTACTTGAGACAAAAATGGCCAGGAACATTATGAATATCAAAAAAAAAAATATCGCATAATGAAAAAAAAAACTAATGACAAAAAAATCACTTTATTATGAACAAATTGGAATTTAATAAGGTTCTTAACCACTTAACGAAAATACGTTTGATTCCTTAGATGCCCATTGTTTTTCGCAGAAAATGAAAAAAAAAATCTTTCGGCTCTCATTTGCATGCACTGCGCCGCGTTGAGCGTGACGTGGCGCAGTGCAAAATGGCGCACTATGACGACAATACGTAATTTTTACCCAAATTAATTTCCTGGTCGCAATTTTCAAGAATTTTTTCTTAATATCTTCGTTCTTGATTTCTCTATCGACCTGTCTGAGCGGATTTTTGATTATTTACCATGATTTTTACTGATTTATAAATATATATTGCTTTGTTGTCCAAAAAACACCTTTTTAGACAATAAACTGTGCCTCAGTCACGCAATTTTCAAGGAATCTGAATATATATTTTGTTTAATCTTCGTTTTTGATATCGATCAAGATTTGAATCTTTTACGAAGTTTTAAGGCTACAAAGTACGATATGCCTCTGAAATTTGCAGACTTTTTTGCATTGCCCAGGATACATCACGTGAAGGTAGAGCCGCAAAGTATTCCGTGTGTTGTATGTGACGCATGACACGAAGAAAGCATTGGGTACCACGGGTACTTTCTACATATTTCTTGGCCGCTTCAATGCAAAAGTTTTTGAATTAATGACGTCAATACCATTTTTCGATGCTATTAGCTGCGGAATAATGTAAAGCCTCTTAATAAAATCTTCATCAACAACTGTGATTTTAGCAATAACGTTATAATTCAGCTGTATCGCCTTTATTCGTATTACCTGCCCCCTAATTCTCTCTGAAAGCTATCCTGAATCTCACGAAATATCTTCTTCAACAAAGTATTTTTATTTTACTTTCCTAAATGTATTTTATATGCTAAATGTAGAACCCACTCCATATTCCTTATCCATGTATGGAGAGTTGAAAGGCCATACTTGTATGCTTCTACATTCACCTCCATCCCCTTAATAATTTCTAATTTGTTCATTTCTTTCGGAAGAGCATTGCATATAGAGCACTTTTGGGAAGAAATCGTGCCTGTAAGAGCTTGACGGAATCCAAATTCCACGCAAACAGATTGATAGGGAAATCAAAAAAGAAGATTATAAAAAAAAATTGTGATTCCTTGAAAACTGCGTGAATGAGGCTCATTTTATTGCCCAAAAAGGTGTTTTTTGGAAAAAAAAGCAATATATAATACAAAAATAATAGAAATCATGGTAAATAATCAAAAATCCACCCAGACAGATCGATAGAGAAATCAAAAATGAAGATTATAAAAAAATATTGTGAGTTGTTGGAAACTACGTGACTGAGGTTCATTTTATTGTCTAAAAAGGTGTTTTTTGGAGAAAAAGCAATATATATTACAAAAATAATAAAAAATTATGGTAAATAATCAAAAATCCACGCAGACAGATAGACAGAGAAATCAAAGATGAAGATTATAAAAAAAATATTGAGATTCCTTGAAAATTGCGTGAGTGAGGCTCATTTTATTGCCTAAAAAGGTGTTTTTTGGAAAAAAAGCAATATTTATTTAAAAAATAATAGAAATCATGGTAAATAATCAAAAATCCACCCAGACAGATTGATAGAGAAATCAAAAATGAAGATTATAAAAAAAATTATTGAGATTTCTTGATACCATTGTTCCATATTTAATGGTTTAGGCTGTGTACTGCAAGGCAACGCGCTAGCGGCAAACTTTTTTCCGACTTCAATCACTATTTTACGTCACTGCTCATTTCTTATGCTACCTATCGTAATAAAATATAGCCTATAACCTGGCCAGAGAACATATGTATGTTTTAAAAAAAAAAAGTACGTAAATCGGATAAGTGGTTCTCCAGCACTAACGGACGGACGGACAGACAGACAGACAAAGAGACGTTGCATTTTATATATATTATAGATATATATATATATATATATATATATATATATATATATATATATATATATATATATATATATATATTGATAAATTAGCAAAAATCATGGTACAGATTCAAAAATCTGCTCAGACAGATCGATATAGAAATCAAAAACGAAGATTTAAGAAAAAATACTGAGATTCCTTGAAAATTGCGGTTAGAAACTTAATTTGGGTAAAAATTACGTATTGTCGCCATAGTGCGGCGACGTAGCGCAACATAGTGTTATTAGTAGCACATATACTTCAAGATAATTGCCTGTTTATATAAATATTAAGAGTTAACAAACACAGTAATTCTTTAATTAGAAATCGTTTAATTTTTATGGGAAAACACACTTTTTAGGAAACCTTCAACAAGAAAATCTATAGTAATTGAGAAATCTCGTCGTAATGTTAATTACTAAATTAATGGGTTACATCATAACTAGAGACCGGATTATATGCAACATAAAAATCTTGAAATATGCATGCAAATATACATGAAAAATGCTTAAAATATGCATGAAAAGGGTGAAAATATGCAATATTAAATAATAATAAAAGTAGTAATTTTTAGTTTTTTATTTCAAAATCAGCATAAAATTAACAAGTTATCGACGATGTTTAAATTTAATTAATAATTATTTAACATTTTTTAAAATTATTTAACATTTGTATTCTTGTCCACGTAAACAATAATTTATCGTTCCAAATGTTGGGTAGTAAGATTGGGTCTTCGATCACTTAAAATATTTTTATAAGTGGAAAAAGACCGTTCCATATCCACTGAGGTAACTGGGCAGTATTTGAATTTGGGTGCTATGTTAGCACTTAATGTTTCTGGCAAAAGTTCACCCGTCCCATTAATAAAACTATCAATTTAACACAAAGGTTCAAAGCCTGGGTTATTACACAAAATGTTTTCAAACTTTTCTTTAAGTCTACGCGGGAATACATCTGGCAATGTGGAGTTTATTTGAAGGATTTTATTCATTAACTGAATTGATTCGGTCAACGCCAAACCTCGAGTTTCAAGCTTTTTAATACCAGCAGATATGTGGGGAAAGTGAGTGCTAATCAAAGTTATGTTTTTTTTTTAATATCAGAATCGTTAAATGCTTCCTTGGATTGACGAACTGCCATAGCCTCTGCACTATCGAAGTCATTTACTAGACCTTTGATGGCCTCGAAATATTCATTGTAAAATAGTACAGCTTCAATCCATGTTCCCCATCGAGTTACTACTGGTTCGGGAGATAAAGGCACATTTGGCAGTTTTTCTTTATAGGCGTTATTGCGAGCAGGTGCCTTAAGAAACACTTTCTTTGCTGATGAAATCAGTTTATTTACATTTCCAAACTTGGATCGTACTTCTTCAGCGAGTCGATGGACTCCGTGAGCAAAGCACATCACATGAATTAAATTTGGATAAAATACTTGGAGGACTTTGGCTGCCTTGATCATATAGGGAGCAGCATCTGAGAGAAATATAAACACTCTTTCATCGGCAGAAGATTCAGGAAATATTTTTTTAATACCCTCATTCACAAATCTGGCGATCGTAGAATGATTTGTCTGGTCAAGTTCTTTGCAGGCCACCAAATAGGAAGAAGAAGGCTCTAATCTTAATGCACCCACAATTAAATTTGCAATATAGCGACCACAACTGTCGGTAGTTTCATCAGCTGAAATCCAAATAATGCCATTCTTAAGTTCATTACGTATTTCTTCCAGAACATGTTGGTAAATTGTTGTTGGTATGTAATTTTTACGGAGTATTGATTCGTCTGGTATTTTTTGATTCAAGCAATATTTTCGCAGAAAATCTTTGAATGTAGGATTTGTAAGTTTGTGGAGAGGAATATTACTTGTAAGCAATGCTTCACATAAATCCATGCTAAAGTGTTTTTTTTTTGTTTGCCTATAGAAGCGGAATCACTGCTACTTGCTGCTGTTATAAGTTGTTCTCGTGGGCCTTTTTTTGCAATCCTGCGATATGAAGACTTGTCTTGACATGCTGGTCAATTTGAAACTTTTTTGTGCACGAAACATTTTTCTCGTAAACTCGACAATATAAAACAATTCCATCATATGTAAATGCTCCAGGATAATCAGCTACCCACGAAGAGACTTTTTTTTGCGGGTGGCATGGTACACGTTAAACTTTAACACAACACGTTAAAAATTGCAAAAAGACTACACTGATGCAAGGGCGTCAACAATAATGTTAAAACTGATATCTTGTTTTAAAATAAAAATTCGTCTTCGAGAAAATTGTCTATTTGATCCACGCTCAAACAAATATTCTTAAAAACTAACTACTTATCACTTAATATTCCGACCAAGAAACCGTCGTAATTTTGGGTATTCCCTTGGCACTGTAACCTAATCGATGTTTAGACTATTGCAGGTAATGTTCCGGCGATCAGATCGGTTCCAGACGGCGACATTAATAATACCCTGAGCAATTCAATTGCCTAGTAATACCAATAGATATTGTAAATATAGGGAAAATATGCATCATTACTAGATTTTGGGTAAAATATGCAATAATTGGTGAGAATGGTCTAAATATGCAAATGCATATGAAAATATGCAAATGTATATAATCCGGTCTCTAATTATAACTAACAAATCTTCTTTCGAATGAATTTTACAACACAACGTCTTTTCATTAATTAACACGTAACTGAGGAATTGACGTGTGGTGGGAATTGATTGTGCTGCCTTAAAACGGGTTTTTCAGGAATTTAGCATGCAATAGCATATTGCAGTTTTGTATAATAATCAAATTTTATATTTTTAAAAAAACTTTCGAGCCTAAATGATCAGATTTTCGGCTTTGTGAATTTTCACGCCATCAGTTTGACGTACATTTGCAAAATATGCTTGGCATTTTACGATACTACCTATACCGTCACCGCACCTTTACCGTGCGAAAAAAAAAAAAAATGCCACTCTGCTTCTATATTAAAACCTAATTTAAGGAGGTTGAGGCGTTAAACATGAAATATGGAAACTATTTTGCATAGATTTATTTCGATAGATTAATTAGTTTAGAAATTTTCTATGAAAAATTTATAGGTCTTTAGGAAACTTATTTAAATAAAAATCGAAATTAACAATACATACAGTCTTATGGAGAATACGTTAATTTGAGCATAAGAAACATGATTCTGTAGCTGTAAATTTATTTAACAAGAGGTTAGTCGCGTATATAAAAGAAAATCACGATTGTCAAAGTATAAAAAAATGATTTTATTTGTCGGATCAATCTGGTGCTGAATACAAAAATAAATTCGATTTTTCTAAGCATAAGTTAGATTTTATTGTAGAAGCGTAGTGGCGTTATTTTGCTACTTCGCATGGTAAAGGTGCGTATGTCGGTATAGGTGTTATCGTAAAACGCTAAGCATATTTTGCAAGTCAAACCGATAGTGCGAAAATTCTCAATATCGAAGATCTGTATATTTGAGCTCGAAAGTTTTTTAAGAATATAAAATTTGATTATTGTACAAAAGTGCAATATGAAACTCACGCTAAATTTCACTCGTTTTAAGCGAGCACAATCAATTCCAAACACACGTCAATTCCAGTTATGTGGCAATTAATGAAAAGACATTGTGTTTTAAAATTTATTGGAAAGATGATAGATTTGTTAGTTTTGATGTATTATGACAAGATTTCTCAATTACTATAGATTTTTTTGTTGAAGGTTTCCTAAAAGTATATTTTCCCATGAAAATTAAACGATTTCTAATTAAAGAATTACTGTGTTTGTTAACCCTTAATATTTATATAAACAAGCGATTATCTTGAATTATATGTGCGACTAATAACACTCATAATTTCGCTCATAAAAAATAACGCCATTTGAAGGTCAAATGAGGACCGAAAGATTTTTTTTCATTTTCTGAAGAAAACATTGGCGCATCTGCGGAATCAAACCTATTGTCGATGAGTGGTTAAGAACCTTATTAAATTCGAATTTGTTTAAAATAAAGTGATTTTTTTGTCAAAAAAATTTTTTTCATTATGCAATATTTTTTTTGAAATTTATAATGTTTCTGTCCATTTTCGTCTAAACTAGAATCAATTTCCGAGTTATGAATTTTTGAAAAAAAATTTACCTAAAACTTGTTTATGACAATTATAATAATCAACATCAACTGAAAATATTTCAAAGCTTGTTTACTATCTATATGTAGTATTAAAATAAATCATTGTTTTTGGATTTCCGAAAAGTCGGGTCGAAGGTGTTCCGTTTCCTTTCTTGGATCCTACTTTTCATTTATAGTGGTTCCCAAATATTTAAATGTGGAGACCCATTCTACGGTGTTGTCTTTGATTTCGAGAGATTCTGGTGGTCGATTTTTCTTTGTTATTACCGTCCACTTGGTTTTTCTTATATTCATAGTTAATCCAAATCTTTCGCTGGCTATTACGTCTCGATAGATCAGTTACTGGAGATCTTTGATATTACATACAACTTATTGTATAGTGTTCAGTGTATTCTCATTAATTGTTATTCCTTCAAATTATAACTTCTACTGATTGAGTACAGATAATATTTAGATCTCTTTTGTCTATATTTATTGTTTTCAGAATTTTTATTAATTTCTCGTGGATCACACAGTCGAAAGCTTTTTGTAATCTATAAAACACGCATATATGTTCATATCTTTACAGCGCTGAACCAGTACCCATGCCTTTTCAGAATCCAAATTGTGTGTTATCTTCTGCTACACATTTTCTATACAGGATGTCCCAAAAGGTATGGTCAAAAATGAAGGATCACAATTGAATAAGGTCAGAAGTTGCTATAAAAATGTCTCCTATCTCCCCCTGTTAAGGAGCTACAGCTACCCAAATGGGGAGCAAGATGGGTTTTCATTGAATATTTCAGAAACCGTTAAAGATAAAAACATGAAATTCAGGTTCTGAAGTAAAGTTTATGTGTTGAATCGGAGTTTTACCTTATAATCGTAGATAATTCAACCGGTGCGTAAAAAGAAGGAGAGGGCGTGGTAAAAATGGACTTAACTTTTTTTGCAATAACTTTTATTGCATTTTCGCGTCGGATTAGGGAAGCTTGAGATCTTTAGCGAAAAAAAGATACTCTTATTTTAACACGATTAGATGCACCAATTCCGAGTTAAAATCGATAAAGAATTTTCATGGCAGAAAAAGAGCCTATTACTTAATATTATTATGGTTATTAGTAATACTTCAAAATATCCAGATATTTTTAAATGACCATACAACTAAATAATAATTAAAGACCTGAAGTACCCTGTATACTCAAAAATAGTTTTAAACTGTGCACCTTAACATTCCCTAAAACTATTTTTTCGTCATTCCCGAAACAAATGAGATAATGAACTTTACTCTATCGTTGACTCACCCTGTACAAGATAGGTGCCGCATTTGCTGAAAATTGACCAAAAACGCATTTGAATGCGTACTTCTCAAGTGTGTTTGGATCGTTTTAAGCAAAATAAAATGAATTTCAAGCGTCGTTTTATAATTGCTGATGAAACTTGGATCCACCACTCTACACCAGAGCGAAAAGAACAGTCGAAACAATGGATTGAAGCCAGTGGAAGCGCACCAAAGAAGGCAAAGACGGTTCCATCAGCAGGGAAGGTTATGGCAACACTTTTTGGCATACAAAAGTGTTTCGTTGATCGATTATCAACATATTATTGCAACCTTTTGGATCAGTTGGATGCAAAAATTCGTGAGGAAAGAACTGCTTTAAAGTAGAAAAGAAATCATATTTCATCGAGACAATGCACATATTCACACAAGTGTTTTGACGAGATTTGGCTCCCTCTGACTATTATCTGTTCCCAAACCTGAAAAAATTCCTGGTTGGAAAGCGTTTTACACCAAATGACGAAGCTATTGCAGCCGTGGATGGATATTTTGCAGACTTTCCATTATCACACTTCAATGATGGTATTGAATTATTGGAAAAATGTTGGAATAAGTGTATTGAAGTTTCAGAAGATTATATTGAAAAATATAATATATTTCACGTCAAAAAAAATTTCTTTCATTCTTAGGCCGAAAACTTTTCAGACAGCCACGTACTTTGAAGGTCAAATGAGGACCGAAAGATTTTTTTTCATTTTCTGAAGAAAACATTGGCGCATCTGCGGAATCAAACCTATTGTCGATGAGTGGTTAAGAACCTTATTAAATTCGAATTTGTTTAAAATAAAGTGATTTTTTTGTCAAAAAATTTTTTTCATTATGCAATATTTTTTTTGAAATTTATAATGTTTCTGTCCATTTTCGTCTAAACTAGAATCAATTTCCGAGTTATGAATTTTTGAAAAAAAATTTACCTAAAACTTGTTTATGACAATTATAATAATCAACATCAACTGAAAATATTTCAAAGCTTGTTTACTATCTATATGTAGTATTAAAATAAATCATTGTTTTTGGATTTCCGAAAAGTCGGGTCGAAGGTGTTCCGTTTCACGAATTTTCACCCTGATGCTGTTCGAGTTGAGGATGGTCTTCTTCTTATGACGCCGTCTCCTCACGAAGGTTGGTGATCCATATAGCTAAACAAATTTTAGAAACTTCTGCTCGAAAAGTATCACCCGATGAACATCGAAACCGCCTTCGCATGTCCTTCGATCGATCGTATGCTCTTTATTTTGCCTTTAATAACAGAGGCCAACAAAAAAAAATATTTGTAAAAACTTTTTAAGCCCCTAAGTGTTATGTCTTTTTGGGTGCTGAAATCGCATCTGGTATCAGTTTTTTTTGTATCACCCACAGTTCTCTCACAATATGAGATCGATTGAATTTCAAATATAGGGATCATGGCAGTAAACCAAATCCTCTTCCTGCTTGAAAAACTGACCAAACTGTTGATTTCTTGTTCTATAATGGTAAATAGATGTTCCAGATTGCAATAAATGTTTTTCTTTCTGCCTAGAATCAAGCAATTTTGCGTTTTCCTTAGTCAAACCCAAATCTCTCACTAAATCATTTAACTCAGCTTGTGTAAATAACTGTAGTTTTAAATTTTCTAGAGAACATTGAAACTCATCATCATCCGGTCGACTTTCATTAAATTCGGGACTGGACTGTAAAACGTCATCAATAGACTGAGGTGGCTTAGGGACTGGAAGTCCCGGTCCATGTCCTACCGGCCGATTAGCTGAAGTACAGATAGGATAGACAATTACTTTCTTATTTTTGGAGTTATATCCAGAAACATCAACGCTGCAAAAATAACAATCATTTGAATGATTTTCTTGCTCTCCCCATACCATGGGTACTGCAAACATAACATAGTTTGTGAGGAGCCCAACATTTTTCTTGATTACCGATTTCTACACCAAAATATGCAAAGTATACTTTTTTTTTACAAAGTCAGTAATGTTTCTTTAATGCTTTTTAACTACAAACTCACCACATACATAACAAAAAGTG
This sequence comes from Pachyrhynchus sulphureomaculatus, assembly GCA_019049505.1. NCBI lineage: Eukaryota > Metazoa > Arthropoda > Insecta > Coleoptera > Curculionidae > Pachyrhynchus > Pachyrhynchus sulphureomaculatus. Next base: position 8,555,037 of record CM032452.1, on the reverse strand, counting down.
TTGGGAGAGTTTTTATATCCACGATTAGTCACACTTTGAGTGTGAATTAAAGCACATGGGTTAAACACTGCAACGCGAGGTTATATTAACTGGAAGAAAACAAACAGTTGTGACATTTATCGGAACTACCAACCTAATAACATTTGATTTTACTGCCAACCTTATAAAATTCTGATTTTATTGCCAACCTAATAACAGTCGAATTATAAAAAATAAACTTTTCACATCTTGATTATTAAATTGTGAAAAATTGGTGGGTGATACGATTTTTTTATTATTATTTTCGGACTCAGCACACCAAAAAACATAGAAATCAGGTAAAATTATTAAAACAGTTTTTTCATCGTTGGCCTGTGTAATTAAACGTAGCAATTCGTATTTTGGGCCCCTCATTATATGTCCGAAGTAATGAGTTTTTCTTATTTTTACGGTTGTTAGTAATTCTTTCGCTGTATTCATTCTTTTTAAATACTTCTGTTTTTTTTTTTTTTTGTTTTCTGTACCCAGGAGACGCGAAGAAGGCGTCTATAAATGTATAATTCAAAAGCTTCCAGTCGTTTCTCTGAGCGAGGGTCAAGGGTCCAGCACTCGTATCTATACACTAACACGGAGAATACATATGCTCTCAACATTTTCATTCGGAGTTTGAAACTCGATGAAAAAATTTATTCATATTCATGTATGTCACTCGGGTCTATTCAATTCGGGAATATATTTCCTTTCTTGGATCCTACTTTTCATTTATAGTGGTTCCCAAATATTTAAATGTGGAGACCCATTCTACGGTGTTGTCTTTGATTTCGAGAGATTCTGGTGGTCGATTTTTCTTTGTTATTACCGTCCACTTGGTTTTTCTTATATTCATAGTTAATCCAAATCTTTCGCTGGCTATTACGTCTCGATAGATCAGTTACTGGAGATCTTTGATATTACATACAACTTATTGTATAGTGTTCAGTGTATTCTCATTAATTGTTATTCCTTCAAATTATAACTTCTACTGATTGAGTACAGATAATATTTAGATCTCTTTTGTCTATATTTATTGTTTTCAGAATTTTTATTAATTTCTCGTGGATCACACAGTCGAAAGCTTTTTGTAATCTATAAAACACGCATATATGTTCATATCTTTACAGCGCTGAACCAGTACCCATGCCTTTTCAGAATCCAAATTGTGTGTTATCTTCTGCTACACATTTTCTATACAGGATGTCCCAAAAGGTATGGTCAAAAATGAAGGATCACAATTGAATAAGGTCAGAAGTTGCTATAAAAATGTCTCCTATCTCCCCCTGTTAAGGAGCTACAGCTACCCAAATGGGGAGCAAGATGGGTTTTCATTGAATATTTCAGAAACCGTTAAAGATAAAAACATGAAATTCAGGTTCTGAAGTAAAGTTTATGTGTTGAATCGGAGTTTTACCTTATAATCGTAGATAATTCAACCGGTGCGTAAAAAGAAGGAGAGGGCGTGGTAAAAATGGACTTAACTTTTTTTGCAATAACTTTTATTGCATTTTCGCGTCGGATTAGGGAAGCTTGAGATCTTTAGCGAAAAAAAGATACTCTTATTTTAACACGATTAGATGCACCAATTCCGAGTTAAAATCGATAAAGAATTTTCATGGCAGAAAAAGAGCCTATTACTTAATATTATTACGGTTATTAGTAATACTTCAAAATATCCAGATATTTTTAAATGACCATACAACTAAATAATAATTAAAGACCTGAAGTACCCTGTATACTCAAAAATAGTTTTAAACTGTGCACCTTAACATTCCCTAAAACTATTTTTTCGTCATTCCCGAAACAAATGAGATAATGAACTTTACTCTATCGTTGACTCACCCTGTACAAGATAGGTGCCGCATTTGCTGAAAATTGACCAAAAACGCATTTGAATGCGTATTTCTCAAGTGTGTTTGGATCGTTTTAAGCAAAATAAAATGAATTTCAAGCGTCGTTTTATAATTGCTGATGAAACTTGGATCCACCACTCTACACCAGAGCGAAAAGAACAGTCGAAACAATGGATTGAAGCCAGTGGAAGCGCACCAAAGAAGGCAAAGACGGTTCCATCAGCAGGGAAGGTTATGGCAACACTTTTTGGCATACAAAAGTGTTTCGTTGATCGATTATCGACATATTATTGCAACCTTTTCGATCAGTTGGATGCAAAAATTCGTGAGGAAAGACCTGCTTTAAAGTAGAAAAGAATCATATTTCATCGAGACAATGCACATATTCACACAAGTGTTTTGACGAGATTTGGCTCCCTCTGACTATTATCTGTTCCCAAACCTGAAAAAATTCCTGGTTGGAAAGCGTTTTACACCAAATGACGAAGCTATTGCAGCCGTGGATGGATATTTTGCAGACTTTCCATTATCACACTTCAATGATGGTATTGAATTATTGGAAAAATGTTGGAATAAGTGTATTGAAGTTTCAGAAGATTATATTGAAAAATATAATATATTTCACGTCAAAAAAAATTTCTTTCATTCTTAGGCCGAAAACTTTTCAGACAGCCACGTACTTTCTTTTAGCAAGGAAAGTAAAGACATTATTTTCAGATTCCTAGACTCCAAAAACCTCAAAAAAGTCATATAATTCGATATATATATATATATATATATATATACATATATATATATATATATATATATATATATATATATATATATATATATATATATATATATATATATACATACATATATATATATATATATATATATATATATATATATATATATATATATATATATATATATAAAACTCCTGGACAAAATTAACGCAACAATCTGAAAATTAATTAATCTTTTTCTTATGTCAGTTTTAAAGTTTATCGAATATTTGAATAGTAGGCTATGCATATTTTGTTTCGTTGTTCATGACAGAAATCAAAACAATTCGTTTAGATTTACAGTTTTAAAGAATTTTTTAGAAGATAAACAATTTTCTGTAATAATGCGATAGATTTTCTTTAAAAGTAAGCTTATAAATTGTTCCCTTTTTCAAAGTAATACGTTTTTTGTGGTAGACTGTTTTATTTTTGATCCAGAAGAATTAGAAAAATGAATCGAACAAAGAATTTAACTGAACACGAGGTAGTGCGAGCCTCAGTTTTATTGGACGAGGGATATTGTCAGAGTTATGTTGCCAATTTGTTAGGCAAACATCGTTCCACAATAAGTCGTATGGTAAGACGCTTGAATGAAGTAGGAACTTATTCTAGAAGGCTAGGGCAAGGGTGAAAACGATGCACTAGCGACCTAGATAAACGTTTTATAAGACAATATGCTTTAAGAAACAGGACTGTCACTAGTTCTATAATAAGAAACGAACTCGAAGCTGTTCGCAATGTCACAATTTCTTTTAAAACAGTTAGAAGGCGGTTAAATGAAGCTGGATTAAACAGTAGGAGACCAGCCGCTGCGCCCTTGCTTACTAGAGAGAACAGAGTTGCCAGGTTACGTTTTGCTCGAAATCACGAAAACTGGTCTGTGGATGATTGGAAACAAGTTTTCTTCACAGATGAAACTAGGGTTAATCTAAAACATCCAGATGGTCGTGAGCGAGTATGGCGAAGACCAGGAGAGAGGTTTGCTCCTTGTAATATTTCTGCAAGGATTCCATTCGGCGGTGGCTCTGTTATGTTGTGGGGTGGCATCTGCTTTGATGCTCGCACAGAGTTAGTTCCTGTTCGTACGAGATCCATGAATGCTGACTACTATCTTGAGAATATTGTAATCTTCTTAATCAAGTTGATATACCGGTTATGCAATGGCCACCAAAAAGCCCGGATCTGAATCCGATAGAACATGTATGGGATCACCTTAAGAAAAATGTGAAACGTCATATGCCTGCACCTAGAAACCTGAGGGAACTTGAAAATGCAGTTATCACAGAATGGGAGCAAATTCCTCAAGATTTTATCAAAAATTTAATTAGAAGCATGCCTAGGCGCATAAACGCTGTCATCCGAAGTAGAGGAGGCAACACACGCTACTAGTGTCCCAGTTACACCATTAATTTTGCTACTAGTGTCCCAGTTTATATTTTTCATTATTACATAATTTCAACGATTTTGTTATTAGGTCTTAAGAATAATTTTAATTCGAATCTTATAGAGAAATTTGGTAGCTAATTCACTTTTAAAGTATTCGAATAAGTTTTTTCTAACTTTTAGTGTAAGCAATGTTTATAACAAATTATTAAAATTAATTCATTATAGAGATTTGTATGATTTAATATATTGTTGCGTTAATTTTGTCCAGGAGTGTATATATACTATAACACAACAAAAAATAAAAAAATGCTCATTATAATATTGCAGATTTTAAGAAATTATCGACCGTCAGTCATTTTACCCCTTTTCTCTAAAGCAGCATCCTTCAAAAACTGTAGGTTCTATCCCTGCCTCAAGTATTATGTGTATCAAATTTGAAATCGATATCCCATTTAGTTAGCGAATTATCGTGGCAAAAGATTAACACAAGGAGGAAACTAAAAACTAAACTAAAATCTCGAACAGTGGGTTTTTCCCAAATACAATGCTTTCTTTAGTGATCTAGATAAAAATACATAGTCGTCTTTTTGGCAATTAATTTTTCCGTTCAACTATATACGTAAAACACGCGATGCATGAAATTTGACCTAAGGCATTAAAATCATATCTAAGCTGTGATTAGTTCTACTAATTAAGTAAATAGCTAGGTATACAAACACTTACTATATAATAACAAATTGAAATTAACCGAGACCTTGTGTAACAGGATATCTACTAATCAATGACAATACCTTGTGAAGATGAACATAAACATTGTTTAATGTTGCAAAAGGAATTTCATTGTTCTTTTTTCCGGTTTAAAAATGTCAAATTATTTATTAGAAATGTTTAATAATATGAAACGTATTAAATATTATTAATTACTTTCATAACATAATTCATCTCCTTATTCTTTTCTCGCTTCGTATCTTGATGGATCTTGAACCCCCTAAGGACTAATTTATTTCACGACGTTTTTTACTTGCCTTTGCCAAAGGAGGTATACATGAAAAAATCTCCCTACTAGACTTAAGCATTTTTTTTAAAGAAAGGGCAGGTCTTATATCTACTGAAATGTTGCCTTTCTAACTACACAATCAAGCTAGACACCAAAAATGAAGCTAGACACCAAAAAAGCTTCTGGCGCTGACGGAATACCTGCCATAGTACTCAAAAACTGTGTAAGGGAACTAACACCAGTTTTCTGTACACTTTTCAACCTAATCTACAGAAAGGGAATATTTCCTTCTTGCTGTAAATGCCCTACAGTTCAGCCCATACCTACAGTCCCTGGCCAAATTATTAGACGCACTGCAAGATTTCATGTAAAATATTAATTACCGAGGGATATTGTACCGTTTTATTATTTTAAATTGATTTGTTTTTTATTTTTATATTATCCAATCAATTATCTATTTATTTGACATAAATAAAACAGCATTAATTTAGAAAAGCATAAGTTTATTAAGTTTTAAAGAAAAGTGAAATTAATGTTAGTAAAAGTCAATATTTAGTTGAGCCACCTTTAGCCGCTATCAAAGCTTTAATTCTGCGCGGCATGCTATCAATGCAAGATTGTACTGTCTCCTGCATTTGAGGATGATGATTCCACACATGAATAATCTTTTCTAGAAGCTGGGTTTTGTTGGTAATCACATCTTTAGCTACTTCTCTTTTCATCAGCTCCCACACATTTTCAATGGGGTTCATATTAGGGCTATTACCCGGCCAATCCAACAGAGGAATATATTTTTCTGTCAAAAAAGCTTTAACAGACCGAGCAGTGTGGCAGGGAGCTCCATCTTGCATGAAAGTGAATGGTTCCCCATTTGGAAGCCATTCTCTGAGCTGCGGAATCAACCGATTTTGTAATACTTCTTTGTACTGATCTTGCCTCAGTATTCCTTTGACGACGTACAGACGTCCAGTGCCCTTGCCGCTGATGACTGACCAAATCATCACTTTGGTGGGATGTTTAACCGTCGGGACGACACAATCAGGATGAAACTTTTCTCCATGACGACGACGCACATACTGAGCTTTATTCTGCAAAATTTCGAATGTGCTTTCGTCACTGAAGCCCACCTGTCAAAAATAGGAAAAATATATAAACTTCCATGTTTATTTGCTTTATTTAACTGAAAATGATAATAATGTATCAATTATTGATTAAATTGCTGTATCTTACCGATCTCCAGAAGTCCACATCTTTGTCTTGCCATTGTTTGGCCCACTTCAGGCGCTTTGCTTTCATCGCAGCTGTTAACTTGGGCTGCTTCCTGGCGGGGCGACAGTGCGCTCAGAAGCATTTACGCTAGCATCCTGGAGTTGTGATTTTATTACCTTTGTGGTAGCAAATCTGTTTTCTACACAAATTTTCTTCAAACATCTCTCTGACCGTGGAGTGAAAATTGGTTTTCTACCGCATCTTTTCTTTCTTTTCGGGCTTAATTTCCTTCCCTGACTCAATTTTCTTTTTTATGCGTCGTACACTAGCTTCAGAAACCTCCAATCTTCGTGATATTTCTCGGTTTGTAAATGTTTTCGCAATCACAAGGGCCTTCAGTTCAGCTTTTTTACGTGGTGAAAGATCGCCTTTTCTACCCATAATGAAAATAGTCCAATTACTTTTTTTAAAACACTGCATACAAAATAAACTAATAACTGAGTAGTATAAAATTGTTAAACAAAACAATCACAGTCCATAAAGCCACAGAAACACGTCCGTACCTGACTCGATTCCGATCGCGACTGATACAGGTTTGTACTTATTTACGTTCATGTATCACTTTGTCAACACAGTGTGGCCATATGTTAAAAATAAATACAAATATGTAGTCTACAACAATTCTTTTAAATAAAAATCAATAATATTGTAGTTTAAATATACCATTATTGCATAAAAACTCTTAAGAAACATGAAATTACTAAAAAAAAATACAGTGCGTCTAATAATTTGGCCAGGGACTGTAAATAACCGGTCAAGTGCAAGTTGAACTTGCGCAATTAGTGTTCCGTACGTTGATTGCTTTTAAAATAAAAAAATTTGTTACAGAGGTATAAAATGATCAGTGACTTTACAAAACACACACCCAAATGAATTTTCAACAAAGTTTGTTTCCAATCTTTACTAAAATCTGATGACCTTGAAATTTTTGTTTTTTTATATATCAGATAAATTATTAAAGGTAATGCACTCGTGATAATTTTCGTTCAATCTACACCCCGTGGAGAATATTCCAGAATTTTTTCAAAATTTTTTGATAAGTACTTTTCGAGATAAGGCGAGGGACAGCGATTTTTCGCAATTTTTTAAAAATAATGCAAAGAAAAGTGCGCGCAAGTATTACATTATATATATATTTTTTTACTTGTGTGTTCACAAGCTTTCATTTGACACCACACTCGATGACCTAGTAAAAAAATTTTTTTTTCACTTCCGATTTCACCCCCCAAAACTAACCCCTTAAGTCAAAATTTAACTCGCAAAACTACATGGCTCTGATGAGGCCATCAATTCCTATATTATTACCAAATTTCAACTTTTTATGTCAAATAGTTTCGGAGAAAATCGGGTGTGACAGACAGACAGACAGACACCGAAGTGATCTTATAAGTGTTCCGTACGGAGCACTAAAAAGACAAGAATACCTTACCAAATAACTACCGACCAGTCGCACTGCTTTCAATAATATTGAAAGTTATGGAAAAGGCTATCAATCAGCCTCTTCTAAAATATCTCGAAGAATTCAACATTATTAGCGACCATCATGTCTGGAACAATGCAACTGAACGCTTTGGAGAATCTCGAGCAGTTGCTATTGATATATCCAAGGCATTCGACCGTGTTTAGTACGATGGACTGTTGGCTAAGGTATGTCTGAAAAGTTCTGTTTGTAGCTCTCATGTTTCCTCAAAGAACGTTCTTTAGGAGTGGCAGTAGATGGATTTCTTTCTAACCAGTCACTATCAACGCCGGTGTGCCCAGGGCTCCATACTCTCTTCTACTCTCTTTCCCATTTACATAAACGATCTGCTGGAAAAGATCAGGAATCCAATCTACAGCTTTGCAGATGACAGTACGGCTATCTCATCACTTTGAACGCTCGAATATCGGCTACTTATGTAAATATCCGTAGGCAGCAAGAGGTCGTTCATCTTAAAAAAGACTTGGAAGAAATTCTATCTTGGGGTGCCAGTAACCAAGTAAAATTTAACGGTACAAAAACCCAGGTGGCAGTTTTTTTTTAAAAAAAGTTAACATTGCTGAACCCGACATAGTTATGTCGGGGCACTCCATTCCTCTAGCATCATCATTCAACTTGCTGGGCGTTAATTTGGGAACAAACATATCTTGGCATGAAGATGTTGCAAGTATAGCAAAGAGAGCTTTTCAAAAGCTGGGAATAGTATTTCGAACTAGAAAGCTTTACACTCCACAACAACTGTTAATTCGGTACAAAGCTCAAATTCGACCTTCTTCAAGTGCCCTCTCTTCAGCGGAGGTTGGCGACCATCAACTGAAATTATTCTCTATCTTGAGCAAAACAGATAAGTGTGGTAGCCTCTTTAATATCATTTCACTGGGGCAGACTCCGCATCCAGGAGAACTTTTTACGTCCGATGCCTCGTCTTCCTTCAATCTTTCCTTCTATAATCAGCTGCAGAAAACCGTAGTTAGCGTTTTTGATAATATGGCCAAAGTAAGCTGCTTTCCTTTTTTTTACTGTAGTTAAAAGTTCCTTGACCTTATTCATCCTCTCCAGGACTCCAACATTGGTTACTCGCTCGGTCCATGATATTCTCAACATTCGTCACACACATCTGGCCACATTTCAAATGAATCCAGACGTGACTACCAACGATAGAATATTTCCCTCACATTTGGGGCTCTATTCCCAAACATACACTGCATTTATTGGATTTTATTCAGAAGAGAGTTGTTCGCCTGATTCGAGACCTGAAATTGGCCGGCAACCTTGATTCGTGGGAATATTGGCGACTTGAGTCTATTCTACAAGTATTTTCATGAAAAGTGCTCGATGGATGTAGCCCCTCTGATTCCTCCCAGAGCGGTGCATGTTAGAAATATACGTCGCGTTAATACTTTACATCCGTAATCTGTCCAGGACTGTGTTCCCGACCGAGTACAATTTACAGCGAGTCAAGACCAACGGGAATTGCTTTTTCCGCACACGCGTCGCTCCTGTAGTACTTTAGAGATTACACTGCAGCACGTGTGTTAGGACCATAAAAAAAACGGATAAGTGTGCAAGCCTCCCCAGTGTCAAACCACTGGCGTAAATTCCGCAGACAAGAGAACTTTTTACCTCCGATGCCCTATCTGCTTTCAATTTTTTCTTCTATAATTATGTGCAGAAAACGGTATTTAACGTTTCTAAAAATAAGGCCAAAATAAGCTGCCTTTCTTCTTTTTATTGTGGTTAAAATTTTCTGATCTTTATTCATCCTCTCCAGAACGGTAACAATTGGCACTCGTTCTGTTCATAATATTTTTAATAATAGTCGATACAGGGACATTTCAAATGAATCCAAACGTAACATGATTCATGCTTTGAATGTTCTTCCTTTAACTCTATATAATAGTGTAGACAGTACATAGTATTTGGTGGCCTGCCGTCGAATCGGTTACATGGTATTTTTTCATTTTGAAAAGAATTTCGTGCTATTTTAATTCTACATTTAATTTCCTCAACTAGATCCCATTTATCGTTGAGCCAGCACTTCAAGTAGTTAAATTATTTTTCTCTTTCGATGTCTTGTTTTATTATTCGTAGTCTAATATTGTCGATATTTATCTTACTAACGACTATGAATTTTTCTTCTTGATATTTATCGTGAGTCCATAGCTTTCGCTGATGTTATTGACTCTGTCCAATATACATTGTAATTTTTCTTCATCATTAGCAAGGAGTACCGCATTGTCAGCATACCCGATGTTGTTAATAGGTCTCCCATTTATCTTCTTTATACATCACACGTAAATCGGATAAGTGGTTCTCGAGTGATAAGAGCAATAACGGACAGACAGACAGAGAGACGTTGCATTTTATATATATTGTATTCTTTGTTACATGATATTGTTCCATATTTACCGGTTTAGTCAGTATACTGCAAGAGAGTGCGCTAGCGACAAACTTTTTTCCGATTTGATTCACTATTATCGTTACTGCTTATCTCTTATATAGGGTGGCGCATAAGTAACGTTATGATTTAATAAGTGAATAAATTTTTTGTTAACGTCTTTTTTTTATTTTTTTTTCAGAATTAACTTTGAAAATCTTAGGAAATTTATGATGAAAAGACTCAGCACAGAACAAAGAACCAAAGTTGTTCAATTTTATTATGAAAGTCAGCATTCGATTATTCAGACACAAAGATCATATCGAAATTTTTTTCATGTTCGAAATGCACCTAGCGCTCCAACAATTTACCGATTGGTTCAGCGTTTTCGGCAACAAGGGGCTGTCTGTGATCTTCCGCGTGCTGGAAGACCTCGTGCAGTTCGAAATGATGTGAACATTGCTCGGGTGCAAGCAAGTATTGAAGAAAACCCCGAAACTTCCACCAGGCGACGTTCTCAGCAGTTGGTGATGTCTAGGCGGTTTTTGCAAAGAATTTTACAAAATTTACACCTTTTCCCATATAAGATTCAATTTGTTCATGAGTTAAAACCAAATGATGCACAAAGACGCATTCAATATAGTCGCCGTTTGCAAGAACTGTGCCTAGAAAACGACGAGTTTATTCACAAACTCATAATGAGCGATGAGGCCCATTTCCACCTCAATGGTCACGTGAATAAACAAAATTGCAGAATATGGGGCACCCAAAATCCAAGAATAATTGTTGAACATCAAATGCACCCACTTAAATGCACAGTATGGTGTGGAATAACTTCAGAAAAGATCATTGGACCCTATTTTTTTCGAAAACGACGAACAAGTTGCGGTTAATGTGAATGGCATTCAATACCGGGCAATGATTGAAAATTTTTTAAGGCCCGAGGTAGAGAACAATCCAGAATTGTGGTTCCAACAAGATGGAGCCACAGCTCACACAGCTCGTCCAACTATGGCTCTCCTGCGCGAAATTTTTGTCGATCGAATATTATCGCGTTTTTCTGATTTTAACTGGCCACCGCGTTCGCCCGATTTAACGGCTCCCGATTTTTTTCTTTGGGGTTACCTAAAGAGTAAGGTATATGCCAATAAGCCAAGAACCATCCAACAGCTTAAGGCGAATATCCAAGAAGACGTGAGGGCGCTGGAAATTCTAAGAAAAGTTATGGGAAATGCTCTGGAAAGAGCACGTCAGGTCGAAGCAAACAATGGGCATCATTTGAAATATATTATCTTCAAAACATAATGTGAACATATTTCCAAACTATATTCTAAATTTTAATAAACGCCAACGTAAAATAAAATCAGAAAGAAAAAAGTTATTCATTAAATAAATCCTAGCGTTACTTATGCGCCACCCGATATTACCTAACGCAAAAAAATATATCTTATAATCTGGCTAAATAGGATAAGTGGTTCTCGAGCGATAAGCGCACTAACGGACAGACAGACAGACTAGCGGCAAACTTTTTTCCGACTTGATAGACTATTATCATCACTGCTTATTCCTTATGTAACCTAACGTAATAAAATATAACCTGGCCAGGGAACATATGTATGTTTTAAAAAAAGCAAGTAAATCGGATAAGTGATTCTCGAGTGATAAGCGCACTAATGGACAGACAGACAGAGAGACGTTTATATATATTATAGAAGATTATAGATAACCTGGTCAGAGAACCAATATAAGAATTTAAAAAAAAAAACGTAAATGGGATAAGTGGTTCTTGAGTGATAAGTGCATTAACGGACAAACAGATAGACAGATAGAGAGACGTTGCATTTTATATATTATAGAAGATTATAGATAATATGGCCAGAGAACAAATGTATGAATTAAAAAAAAAAACACGTGAATCGGATAAGTGGTTCTCGAGTGATAAGCGTCCTAACGGACAGACAGAAAGACGTAGAAACGTTGCATTTTATGTATAATATAGATCTTTGCTATATGATATTGTTCCATATTTAATGCTTTAGACAGTGTATTGCAAGAGAACGCGCAAGCGGCAAACTTTTTCCGACTTGACTCACTATTATCGTCACTTTCCTTATGTTATCTAACGTAATAAAATATATCCTATAACCCAGCCAGAGAACATATGTATGTTTAAAAAAAAACACGTAAATTGGATAAGTGGTTCTCCAGTGATAAGCACACTAACGGACAGACAGACAGACAGACAGAGAGACCTAGCATTTTATATATATTATAGATAATATGCATCACTGTCTGACGCCGTTCAGAATTTGTAAGTCCGATGCCGTCATGTTTCCGATCCTTATTTGAGCTGATTGATTTCAATATAACTTTTTGATGATTCTTATGTCCTTACTATTCAATCCAATCTGTTTCAGCAAATGTATTAGTTTGTTGTGCTTCACATTATCAAATGCCTTCTCGTAATCTATGAAACATGCGAAGACATTTCTGTTGTTAGAATGACTAAAGGGCAGCAAAAAAAAAATCTAATTTGAATAGGTTTTGTAATCGATGAAAAGTAGGGGCCGAGAATTAATTTATATACCTAATAAATAAAATTTCAAAAAAAAACAAGTATTACTGATATTGGTGTCCAACTTACACACATTCTCATGAAAACTGAAAGAGGACAAATAGATGCAAACATGTCTGTTGAAACAAGAGCCTGTGAAAACTAAATTATGTTCATATAACCTCCCTAATAACTTCTGCAGAAAAATTTCGGCAACCATTTATGGCAGCTTAAAGTGGTGGGAAGAGAAGTTCGAGATGTGGCCTTGAATACGATGAGACGATGAATCTGAAATGTATGTTATTGTTTCAATATTCAAAATCGCAAAACAGATGTAAAAGGATGGTGTTATAGAGTAACCTCAGAAAACCTGTTGTTTAGTGTTTGTGGGTTGAGAGAATTCTTGAGTTGACAGATTAAATTCGTAAAGAGTGAGAAATAATAATGATAATAGTTGTGGCACTTAATTTCCGTTCTTTATTAAATTAATAATTAATTAAGCATTCATAACTATTTTTATATTTATTTATTAAAATGATATTTTTAGATAAACAACACAATTTAATGTCAGTGTATTCAAAAATAGTAAATTTCAACTTTATTCGAACTTCTTTCAATGACAGGACCTTGTCGAAAAATAATGCATATATTTTTGTTGAGTTAAGATGATTTTTAAGCGGGTATATTAAAAACATTTCCGGGTGGTAAAAATAATAAAATTAATAAATAAAAACCTAGTACAGTAGTTACGTATTTATTTAAATGTTTGCTTGGCATATTTGCAACATTGTGTTTTGTTAATTCGTATATAATTCTTAGACATTTATAGCCATAGAGTTGGTATTTATTAAGATGTAAAAATTAAATGATGGTTTTTTTAACATCTTGTTTGGTACATTATCCTTGCAGAAGGTTAAACCATAAAAACGACAAACAAATAATATATGTATATTGAAAAAAACGGATCGATCTTAAATAAATAAATACAAAGCCACCCTTCTACCTCCTCCTTACCACCCCTTTAACTCCTCATATGTTTTACTGTGAGTATTGCGCTTAAGATTAAAAAAATAAACGAAAAATCAGAAGAAATTCTCATAATACCATTAAAACTATATATTGTTTAACGTGTTTCATCCTTCCCCTGCTAAAATTGTAAGGGAATGAAAAAATAATTTAATTTTAAGATACTTCTACTTCAAGAACTCTGAAAAGGGCATCTAACACGCTACATATGAAGCAATCCATCTAACCTCATCCACCACCCCTTTAACCACTAATATATTTTACTTCAAATAATTATGTAAAAATCAAAAAGAAATCCCATTACACTATGAAAATCATACCCACAATTTTCAGCCTTTTCCCCTGGAGCAATGTCGCTCATCTCTACCTCAAATATTCTGTGCTAAATTTCGTTGGAGAGTTATGGTGCTAACAGACCAACCGATAGACAAACAAATGGATAGAAATGAGACCCCTTTATATGCTTATCCTTTTATTACTGAAGATTAAATGAGCTCGAGATAGTTGTTAAGTTTTTATATCTGATCGGGGTTAACAGAACCCTGAATCAGAGTAATGTTCGTTTTCCACATGTGATGCAGACCGTATCCCGAGTGTCTACTAATGCTGTTGGAGATGTTTGTAAATTTTGATTAATTGATGATTTCTCAAACTTTCGTTTATAGAAGTTGGCAACAGAAGCAAGAACTTTGGTTTCTTTTACAATAATGATGCGATCTAAAGAGCTACAGCTGACTGTACAATGTGTTCCTTTTTAATATATCTTTTATATGTTCTATAATTGCTGCTATTGATGCACCAGTTTGTCTTACATAACCTACCACATGACTAGATTTTATAGACACCTTTTGTTTGTTAATAAATCGCGTCTTTTGGTGATCTCAAGCATTGTCCAATTTTCTTACAAGTGTTGAGGATTGCGCGAATGTTGGATCTTTTAAGTAATTTAGCTATTTTCTCTGTAGTATCTTTAATGTAAGGTAAACTGTGCTATCTACAGTGGAGCCTTGTTATTATCTTGGTTGACAACCTAGTTTTTAAAGTGGTTAAACGAACTAGAAGATTTAGAAGGTTTGCAAGATATTTAGCTATTTTATAACTCGATCTTACCAGCTGTTTAGATCATCTTGTAGATGTTGTCGTTTGTTAATTTTTCTTCACATATTAGTTCTTGTCCGTTACTACTGTATCGTTTCCTTTAGTAGCTGAAATAACCAGTATTGATTCGTTATGGTTTAGTTGTTTCAAAGTATGTTTTTTTCGGTAGTGCAGTTGGACATTGGTGGTTTAACATGTTCGGTAATTTTAGCTGGCTCAAATAGAATTATATCGGTCTGGTCAGGTCGTAGTTTCCGAATCGATGCTTCAACATTGGAAATTATTTCTTCAACTCAAATTTTCTTAGGCGAATTAGCGAAGTTCTGGTCTTTGAACAAGAGTGATTTTTACGCTTCAGTTAGTTGACTTGTGTGATTCAGCAATGTCTCTGACTTTCTTTTGTGATTATGATTTGTTCTTTTTTGCTTTGTTCTTGGTGATTTTACCTAGGGTATCGAAAGTATCGCGTTTTAGAACGGAAGGCAATGTCAAGTGAATTTCTAGTAGCATACGGGCATTGGTATCCAAATCATGAGGTGTCGCTTGTATCCTTTCTTTGAGAAGTGCCTTGCTTGCTCATGTGTAACTACGGTTGGAGCTTCTTGATATAACATGGGGTCTTACAGTTCCTACATGGGGTGAAAAATCTTGAGACTTTTGAAGAAAAAACAATGTTTTTGCGAAAAATCGATTTTATCCTTCAACATAGTTTCCTTCAAGAGTAATACACTTATTCTAGCGATTTACTAACACTTGAATACCTTTCATAAAGAACGATTTGCCGAGCTCCCTAAAATAAGCTTCAATTTCCCATTCGATTTCTTCATTTGAGCCAAAAATTTCTTTTCCTGGAGCCACTCTTTCAAATTTGGAAAGAGGTAATAATCGCTGGGGGCCAGATCTGGTGATTATGGCAGATGAAAAAGCAAGTCATAGCCCAATAGCTCTAATTTCATCATCAATTTTATGGATTTGTGAGCTGGCGAAACAATATGCTTGTCTTCGCTAAAAGCGGCATTTTTTTCTTGATTTCACCATTCAAATGGTCCAATAATCCAACCTAGTATTCTCTGGTAAATGTTCGCTCTTTCGCATCAAAAAAAAATTCTTGCTAAAACCTTTCCAGCTGAAGTTTGAGTTTTTGGACGCTTCGATCGGCTTTTATGCGGTTCCAGCCACTCTGCGAACGGACTGTTTGACTCAGGCGTGTAGTTTTGGATTCATATTTCGTCTATTTTTACAAATCGACAAAAACTCCTTTGGACTACGCCGAAACAGTGCCAAACAGCGTGCTGAATCTTCGACAAGTTGCAGTCTTTGATCAATAGTGAGAGCGTAGATACAAAATATGCCGTGTGCGTTCTATTGATATCTTCACGATGTTAGTTATCTCTAGCACTTTCACTTTGCGGTCATTCAGAACAATGTGGCGGATTCTTTTTTTTTTTGTATTTTTTAGAGTGACTGCCTCATTTGTACATCCGGAACGTGGTGCCATCGATGTTTGTACAACCGCATTTAAGTATATTAAACCATCGACATATAGTTGCTTTCGACGGAGCAGATGTGCCATTACACTTCTCAGGCCATTCTTGGATTCTGGCTGTATGTTTTCCCATCAAAAAGCAATGTTTAAAATCAAAACACGAAATTCCTTTCGTTCCGTTTTGCAAAAATCAAAAGTAGCGTAACTCAAACACCCGTAACTTGCAAACTGACAGACAAAACGTCATGAGAATTTTACACGAATCTTCTGAGAGTTAGCACTAACATAAAACCATACGGTTTTTTTTTGTTTGCGCTGTCATCTCTCGGAAAGTCTCGGGACTTTTCACCCCATGTAGTACTGATAGTGAAAGAACATGTTCATCCCTGCATCTTAAGAGAAATGCCTGCAATTTGCCAAGATCTAATCCCAAAAACCACGATTTCTCAGTTGAGAGTGATATCAAAATGCTTCAATAATTCGACTACGAGGGGCGCCTTTTAAGTTTTTACAAACGACAACTAGATGGCGCTATTGAGATGTAATATTACTATTGTTGTAAAATTTGAATTTTGTTATTGTGTCTGCTCAGAAATTACCTGTGTAGTTTGTTTACAATGAGCGTTTAAGAAAACAGTTTTGTGAACAAATGGAAATTTCAGGTGAAGGTTTTAGTTGGTTGATTTTTTACGATTCTGGTGAAGGCCTAACTCAACAACAATGCCTCGAATACTTTTGGTAATGAATCACCATACAATTAAGTTGCAGAATTTCGTCATGATCGTGCTTTCGTCAGCGATGAATTTCGTGAAGATCGACCAAAATCGGTTGTTCTTCCAAAAAACACCGATGCTGTGCGCAACGCGACTGAAAGGATCGACATGTGACTTACCGTGAGATAGAGGCGTCCTTAGGCATATCAAAGACTGCAGTACATATGATTTTGCATAAATATTTAGCTGTGAAAAAGATCTGCCTCCGGTGGATTCTGCATAATTGAACCGAAACCCAAAAAGAGCTCGTGTAAATTGGTGTAAAGAAATGCTCAAAAAATTCCAACGAGGACATTGTAACAGAAGATGAAGCTTGGATAAATTCGTACGAGCCGGAAACTAAGCAACAATCAACTATTTGGGTATTCCAAGATGAACCGAATCCAACCAAAGTTTCGCGATGAACTTTCAAGGGTTATACTGAACATGTTGCAATCATTGCTTTAGAAGGAATGAATGATGTTTGGGGGCCGGGGCACGTCGACATCTAAGGTCATTTGGCGCCCTAATAGGTTTTACATTATAATTTCCAGGTCTTTAAGGTAACTGATTATTCCAGTCTTGTTTGATTGAAAGGTGTTTATTATTTGTACTATGTTGGGTGGAATATTGTATTTTGCCCTTATATGTAATTGCCTCAAATATGTGTCACTGTCAATGTGAAATGACAAAAGGAGCATGTTGGTGCTGGCTCATTCTTGAATAAATGGGAGTGCGTCTGATATATGTGTCCTATAGCCAGTCTTCTTAGTATAGTATTCTCTGACCTGCTGAGGCTTTGATGGTGGAGAGAAGGATGAACAAGAGGTTTTACTTCCCATATTATTATTGGTATCCTCAAGGTCCCATTCTAGTTAAAATGTGTTTCTATTTATTGTCTCTAGAGAGCTTTAGAGGATGGAAGAACAGTTAATGCTGAATGGCACACAATAATTTGTTTGCCAGAAGTCATCGGTGAAATCAGGAAAAATAAGCGAACGTCGCATCATTCTTCATCATGAAAAAGCCAGCTCTCACATAACACGTCAAACAATTGATTATTTGATGGAGAAAAATATCGAATTAATGTCCCGTTGCCCGTATTCATCTGATTTATCGCCTAACTACTTACAAGGGTAAAAATTGAAAAATTCAAAATAAATCGAAAACTATTAGAAATAGGTATATGATAGCCTTAATAAAAGTTGGAGGGTTTTGTAAAATCTACCAGAAAAATAATAATATACAGGGTGTGCTATTTAAAAAATTTGAGATTTTTCAATTTAAAATAGTCGAAATGCATAAATTTATTTTGAACACCCTGTAGCATCTAACCCAAGTTTTCAAACTAGTATTTAAAAAAAAAATGAAATATTAGGTTTAGGTATATAACATTATTAATAAAAAAGTTATAAAAGTTTACGCAAAATTTAAAAATAAATTAGAAAATAGGATGTTCCATTTAAAAAAACATATGTTAAAGTAAATCCCAAGATATAAGATCCTGCCCTTTTTCTTTTTCAATAAACGACGCCATTATGGTTTTGTGTATAGTTGACACGTATTACGATAAACGTATGTTTATTTTACCTGCTCACTTGCACCTGCAAACATATTGGATCTATTTTTACCTATACATTTACTACCTGGCAACCCGGTTCGGAGCCCTTTAAGCCTTAAGCGCAAAGATTTTCAAATGCATCATTGTGAAAAAGACGTCATCAGGAGAAAAATATATTCTATGTATGAAGAGCAGTTGGTGCCAACACTAGACAAAATAAAATTAAGACTGGTGCAGGAAGGGACCAATCTACATTGTGGCCGATCAACCCTTCACAGAATTCTCTTAAAAATGGGATTTACATTCCGCAAAATCAACAAAAGGCAAGTAGTGATGGAGTCACAAAGATTACGAATCTTGCGACATATTTATTTACAAGAAATTAAAAAGTATCGATCAGAGAATTGGCCAATAATTTACCTTGACGAAACATGGCTCGATACCCATGACACTGTGCAAAATGGGTGGGTTGACAGCAGTACAAAATGTCAGACTAACGCACCTTCAAATAAAGGTAAACGAATAACCATATTGTTTGCTGGATCTGAAAAGAACTGGGTTTCAAACTGCCTACTATTATCTGCAAAAAACATAGAAGATTCTAGTTTGGACTATCACGAAGACACGACCGCAGAACTTTTTGAAAATTGGTTTCAAAATTCCTTTTTGCCAAATGTTCCCGAACAGAGTGTTATAGTTATGGACAATGCAAGTTACCATAGTTGCCTACTAAATAAGTTTTCTAATGCAGCCAACACCAAATCGGAAATACAGGAATGTATGTTAGAAAATGACATTTATTTTGACTCTAGTTATAAAAAAGTGATCTTTTGGACGTTTTAAAAGACTATAAATTGAAAAAGAAATATGTTTGTGATAGTATGGCTGAGAAAGTGGGATGAAACCGAATTAGGCTTAAGTTAAAATATATTTTAATTTATACAATATGTCCCCTCTTGTAAATCCCATTCATTCAAACTGTATATTTGTACTTCTTATCCATTTGTTTTTACATGCATCTATAAATAAACATCTCCAAAAACACTTAAAATTTTATTTATTTGCATTAATGAATCAAAT
>CM032452.1:8508606-8535236 GCA_019049505.1 Pachyrhynchus sulphureomaculatus | reverse complement strand
TTTTTCCTTCTTACTTGCGACATTCCTAGGACGTCCCATTTTATCTTGTCGAGCTCGTACTCCAGTTTAATCAGCCTTTCCTCGTTTCCTAATGACCTAGCGTTGTAAGTAGCTATATGTTAGCAGCCGGATCTGACCCAGGGATTCTTAGCACCTCCCGTTCGGTAACTTGTCTGGCCGCTGCCTTCAGGGTTAGTTGAACCGCTGGGGACCTTTCTTCGTATCCATCCATCTGAGAGGGGTTTGGCCAGACGTCTTGGTGAGTGTAGGATTCAGCCGCCTCTAACTTGAGGAACCGTCGCTGTTTGCAGCCGCCCACTCTGGGTCAGACGTTGCAGTGCCTGTTTCTGTTAACTAGTCAGTAATATTACTCATACTTCTAATAACATGGTTTTAGGGCTGGAAGCCCGGTGACCTTGTAATCCGAGCTGGAAGCACAAGCCACAGATAAGAGGGGCAACAAGTTCGGATTTGATGTTTTAAAGAGGATGTATTATTTGGTTTTTAAACAGGATGAAAAGAAAATGATATTGAGGACTAATTTAATTGTAGTACTTTCTTTGCTAAAAGGAATTATTGTATTCATGAAAAAATCAGATTTCGAGACCTTACCATTTTTTTACGTTTTAGAGTTACTGAATCACCAAAAACATAACTTCCCATTTCTACTGATCTGCCTGTGTGTCTGTCTGTTGGCATGATAACTCTCTAATGGAAGGATATGTAGATTTCAAATGTAGTACACATAGACTAATAGAAATAAAATAAAGTCTATAGTTTATGAGAGAGAATGTTTCTGAAAAAGGGGGTGAAAGAGGTAGGGGTCACTAAATATTTTGTAGTTTCAATAGTTTTTTTGGTTTTTGGTGCATTTAATGGACATATTTTAAAAATATACATAACCAAGCATATAAGTGCTTAACGAGGTGATGGAGAGGGTTCGAGGCGTTACTTATCATTTCTCTAGCTAAAGAAAAGTTTTTTCCTTGTAAAAATTTCACCCTCATTGACTCTGCATTTTCTTTAGAGTTCCTAAACCATGAAATATTATTAGAAGAATTTTTTGGTTGCAATAATGAACAAATTTTCAGCATTATTAGTTCAGGTTAGTTATACAATAAAACATATAAGAGATTAGATTTGTCTTGTACAGGGTTTTTTAATAGTTTTAGAGTCGAGACAATTGAAAACTTTGCTAAAGAAAAGTATTGCTGCTGTAAAAAATTTAACCTCCGAGATTACAATGACAAAATTAAAATTTTTAAAACAAAAGGCTATATCTCCTTTATTATTCTATTTTTATGCACATTTATTAAAACTAAGTATTTTAGTGGAATTTATAACCTGACAAAACATACTCTAATTTGGGAAATGTATTTGTGTAAATAATAATAAATACTAAATTAACCTCAGCTAATTTTTTTGCTCAGATCTCATACACACAGTGCCTGGAATATTATTAGATACGGTATATTGAGCTAGGTAATGTAGTAGTTTTTAAAAGTACAGTTCAAATAATTCATTAGGCTCATTGTATCACAATGGGACTGATGAGATCAGTTTGTGAGATTGGCCCTAAGTGCTCTTGCTGAATCTGTAAATTTTTCAGGATAGTAACTAGTTCTGATACTAGTAACTGTAGTCCGAGGCTTATGTCATGGTGAGTTTACTGTGAAGAAAGAGAGAGAGAGAAAGAGTAATATTTAAGTACAGGGCACAACCTAAATGATTTCTATTTAGTTTACGTTGCCTCCCATTACCTACATGCCGTAATTCGTAAAGATATCCTGACAATTAATGACAATCTACTACTTAGTGTAATGTTGGTGAATCTGATTTAAACAATGCAATAATAGAGAATTAAACGTAAATATTATAACAAGTAAGTGAATAAATATAGTATAGACAACACACGTTTTTAAACCAATATCTTCAAATAACATTAACAAAAAACATTAATCTCATAAAACCATCAAAACTCTAAAATTGTGAGAAATAGAATAAAATATTAAACCATCCCTAGTTATGATACAGTTAAGATACAGTTATCTAACTGGGAAAAAGTAGTAATACCAATAGGATATTGTCACATTACTCAGATTTTAAAAGAAAAAAAACCGGATACAGTTAAGGATAGTCGGTAATAATAAATGAGAGATAAATCAAACTTTGCTCAGGCGAAAATATAGTGAGATAGATAACCTTAACTACTTGACTGTTGTCTACATTTACTGAAGGCGGCCACATACGATCAAGCATATGGCCAGCAACATGAAATCGTCGACGATTTGCGGTGAATGCAATAGCACAATTAGGGCTAATGCCCAATGTGTTGAATGTTCGCTGTGCCACACGTGGTATCATAAGGGCTGTACATCATTAACTGATAAAGAATTTGATAGTGTTTATGTGTCGGGGAAGAAAAATCGTAAGCACAACTGGTGTTGTGTGTCTTGCAAAAAGCCTGATGTCAATAAAAAGCGATTGTCAATAACGATAGTTGACAATGATGACACTAATCCATCCCCTGCCAATCCCACTATGGTTAATGGTATGAATAAGGCTGGTGATCCAAGTCATAATTATCAACTACTTCTGGAAAAAGATAATGTAAGTATCAAGGATTTGATTTCTACAATGTTACATCTATATTGGCTGGTCCTATATCAACAAAGTATTACAAAATGAATTATTAAAACAAATCCACAATCTTCATAATGAGAAAAACAACAAAATTGTCCAACTAGAAAATAAGCTTGAAATCCTGAGCTCTACAATGGAAATGAATGAAGTGAGAACCGGTGATGCTTTAGATGTGTGTGAGAGGCCTTCCATGAGCCAACAAGAGTTGCTTTTTGAAATGAGTGAAAGGACAAGTAGAAAAAATAATATCATAGTATTTAATGCGAAAGAGAGTAATGTTGAGAACCTTAGTGATAGAATTGAACATGATAAGAACCTACTTCAAGTTATGTTGATAAGGCCATTGAATGTCTTAGGAAGAAGAATAAATTGGAAGGGACTGAATTCAGGATGAGTGCAGACTTAACAAAGCTTCAGAGAGACGAACAAAATAGAATCTTTGAAGAACTAAATAGAAGAAGGAATGGTGGTGAGGATAATTTGAGAATAAAGTTCATAAATAACTTTCCTCGTATTGTCAACAAATCTGCTAAGCCTCAAAAAAACGGGGCTTAACCCTTACAAGAATTTATTGTCAAAATGTTGGTGGATTGAGTACTAAGCTCAGAGACTTGAGATATACTGTTTTGTGTGCTAATTACGAGGTTGTTTTAATTATTGAGAGCTGGCTGAGTGATAAGATTTTGGATGGTGAGGTTTCAATAAAGGGTTTCAGGGTGTATCGGTGTGATCGAATCCAGAAGACAAGTGTCAAGAAGCGCGGAGGTGGTGTTCTAATGCTTATAAAAAAAAACATTATTCTCGCGTTTGATCAAAACCGAAAACGCTTCTACAGAACAACTTTTTATCTTTCTCAAACATGGTTATTCCAGTTTATTATCGGTGGGTTTTATATTCCGCCAAACTCCAATTTGGAGCAATACCAGCAACACTGTGAGTCTGTAGAGATGGTCTGTCATGAATATTCTTCAGCCAACCTATTCTTATTTGGGACTATAACCTTCCCTCAGCTGTGTGGAGTAACCAAGGGACAGGTCTAGGGGTTAACTGTACACCTGATTCTCAGGCAAACTTTGTTGCAGAGAACTTTACTTTCCTGGGCCTGTCTCAGGTTATATCCATACCTCATAACCGTAATGTATTTCTAAATTTAGTGTTTAGTCATGTTTCTGACTTGTCTGTTTTTCAGGCCAGTGACTTATTATTTCCGAATGGTGAGCATCATATTGCCTACTCTTGTGAGATCAAGGTGGACGATGTTAAAATGCTTAAGCAAGAAGTATATTTCCATGATTTTAAAAACACAGATTTTACAAACTTCAATCGTTATCTTTCTGCCAGCATGAATATACATGAAGCTACAAGAATATTTTATGAAATACTTAATAATGCTATCTTATCTTATGTACCTATTAAGCTGTTTAAAGCCTCCAACTTTTCACATTATTTTAGTGCGGAACTCCGAAGTACTATTATAAATAAAAAAAATTGCTCACAAAAAAACTATATCTCCAGTGGGTTACGAGCGGACTACCTCCAGTTTAGTAATTTAAGATCCCTTTGCAAAGAACTAGTTAAACGTGATTATGACATTTATGTCAGAAATATTGAGGATGATGTCTCCAAGAACCCTAGAAATTTTTGGAAATTTGTCAATCACCACTGAAAATCATCTGATTTACCCGGCTGTATGTTTTATATCAATAAAGTGGCTGACAGCGGTCAAGACATTGCTGATCTATTTTCGGAGTTTTTTAGTACTGTATACTGTAAGGCTAATGTATCTTGTGTAGAATATAGATTAGATAACAGGGCGGATATTATAATTAAACCTTTTACCATTTCTGAGATATTTCATAAGATTACTAGGCTGTCTAAAAAAATGGAATGTGGTTCTGACAATGTACCTGAATATTTGTTAAGCAATCTTGTCTATAGTATTACCAGGCCACTGTTTATTTTGTTTAATAGGTCACTGGCGGAGGGCGAGCTTCCTGATTTATGGAAGGAGAGTTTTATTGTACCGATCTTCAAGTCGGGTGAGAGAGAGAATGTTCAGAATTATAGGGGTATTTCAAAGCAGTCTGCAATTCCTAAGTTGCTTGATGGTTTGGTCTATGATCAACTAAGCTGGATTTGTAAAGGTAAGGAAGAAACAGCATGGCTTCATGGGAGGTAGGTCGACTGTCACCAACTGGATCACCTATGAGAATGCTCTGGTGGATGCATTAGAGAGGGGATGCCAGGTGGACTTGATCTACACTGACTTCTCTAAGGCATTTGACAGGGTTAGCCATCAAAAACTGTTAGCAAAACTTAGAGCGATGGGGTTTCATGAGCGCTCTGTAAAGTGGCTCGAGAGTATATTGGTGGGACGCTCGCAGAGAGTGAAGATGGGAGGTTTTATATCCAATAGTATCGAGGTGACCTCAGGAGTTCCTCAAGGGGGGCACTGTGCTCCATTACTATTTAACATCTTTATTAATGACATTCGTCAGGCTATTCCTGATTGTAGCTTTCTTTTGTTTGCCGATGACTTGAAATTGTACCGTGAAATTGTGACTGAGGCGGATTGCATGAAGTTGCAAGAGAGCTTGAATCTGTTTGTGCATTGGTGCAATCATAATGGATTGTCTTTAAACCGTGGGAAGTGTAGTACGATTAGTTTTTGTAGGAAAAGAATGAAATAACCTTTCAATACAAGGTTGGTGATGAGGACTTGTTACCGGTCAGTTCTTTGAAGGATTTGGGAGTCATAATGGACGCTCAGTTGTCGTTTAGGGAACACTACTCTTGCATGACAAGAAAGGCATTCCAAATGTTGGGACTTCTTTTTTAGAATCGGAAGAGATCTATCTATTGACTCAATGAAGAAGTTATACTGCTCTCTGGTAATATCTCACCTTGAATATGCATCAACGGTATGGTCACCTTACTACAATGTTCACAGCGCAGAGATTGAACGTGTCCAGAATAAATTTATTGGATATTGCTCTCATAGATTCTGCGGACATTAGGGGACAGGAGAAGGGTGTCTTTCCACGATATTTAAATTGCTAAATGGTGTTATTAATTGTCCACCCCCCTTAGGGCAGATACAGTTGAAGGTTCCAGAACGCTCCTTAAGAAGAAATGAGATATTTGTCGTCGGTCATCACGGTACTAACTATGGAGTCTACTCTCCATTGACTAGATCCTTGCTCTTCCTAAATAATAATCCTTCCATCAATCTATTCGGAGGCTCACTGTCTGGCTTTTAAAGGGCAAGTCATTAAAGTGGTGTGTGACCACTGATATGTTTCCTGTTTATTAGATTGGGCGTTTTGAATTGTGAATTGTATCATTTTTTTTTGTATCTATCTAAATACTCATTACTGTACTGTTGTTATTACTTTATAAATTAAATATTATAACTTTTATAATGGGGTTTCCCGTTTATTGATAATAAATAAATAAAATAAATAATTAGGTAAAACGTATAAAGGAAAAATACGTATTCAATATGTAATATATACATCTGGGATAGTTTTATATCCACCTATTATTGGTACTTTTTATCATTCAAGTATTAATTGGGATGATGTCGACGAAACCCAGGTGGCTTTTATCCTAGTAACGAGGCAGATAATAATCCTCAGGCTTAAGTGACATGTGTATCCAAACTCCACATCCTTTTTGAATATTTACAAATGCAACATATATTTTTAATAAGTAGATTTATAACATATATCTAAACTTATTTGAAATATAAAGTAGTTTTATATAAAATAATATGTATTTTTTAGATTTTAATTAATGTTCTAATCAATCAAAGTGATGGCAGTTTTTTTTTTAATTTTTAATTTATTAAAAAGTATGTACATTCTTACTAATAATGAAAACCGTACATAATATTGTTTTTAATTAATTAGACATTACGAGATGTTTAACAACATAAAGTAGTAATGGTATTGTACACCTAAGCATCTAAACTTTTTTAAAAAAAAGTTGCCCTAGATAAATTTGCAATTTGTATTTCTCATACCACGATAAATCAAAATATTTGAAGTATCAAACAAATTTAAATAACTTGTTAAGTTTTTGATACTTTTCTATGAGATTGGGCCATCAATTCCTATATTTGTGCCAAATTTCAACTAACTATCATTCATTAGCTTACTCCATCCATAGTCGGATGTAATCCTCCCCAAGTTGTCTTCAATGAGCTCTGTTGTTTGCCTTTTGCATCCAATTGTGTCCCGCTAGTCTTTTTATGTCATCTGTCCGTATTGTCTGTGGTCTACCTCTACATCTTTTATGCAAGCCTCTATTCAACCATACGGCTTCTCAGTCATCCTTGCGATATGCCCCGCCCAATTTCACCTTAATATACATATTCGTCGTTGGAAAATTGATTATTTAAATATTCTCTAACAACATTACTGAAATGCAGGGAACACCGTCGTGAATAAAAACGAATTTTCCAATAAATTGTCTTCTCAAAGAAATTGCAAATAGTTTAATCATTCGTCAATAACATATGGCCTAATCAGATAATTTCCAATAATTCCTATCCAGACAGTGATAAAAAATTTACATTGATTTTTAGTTTGGATAATCGCAAGGGAGTTTTCATCATCCCATAAATGAAGATTAAGGATATTTATTATACCATCCCTAGACAACCCTGACTCACCTGTAAAGAGTCCATTGCTGACTAACGTATTATCTCCTCGTTGTTTTTGCAAAATTCATTTAGAATATTCTAATCTTGCAGGATAGTCAACTATGAACAGAGAGTAAACTTTTGAAAGTGATATAGATAGAGTAATTTCTCTTAGAGTATATATTATGCATCAATGATTTTGAGGTACTCCCGTGGGGGGGGGCGGGATAGAATATCTCCCCCGGTATGTTCTGCCTGTCGTAGGAGGCGACTTAAAGAACAACTAGATGGTAGATGCCCAGATCCCACTAGCATCGCCCGGTGTGATACCATCGCATCGGCTTAAGCTGCGTGAAGTTGCTTGACGTTTCGTGGATGTGCCGATGTCCCGGACTGTGGGACCAAATAGCATGATGAGGCACCTGGATACAAAAAATTCCCCCCCGTTCGTATCTCCGGGTGGGGGCTGGTTCAGGGGCGTCGACATGCAGAGAACAGAATTTCAAAATGGATTTTTGCAACATACGAGGTTTAAATTAGAACAAAAATTCAGTGCACCAACACCTGCAATCAAATAAACCTCATGTACTCGCTCTCTGTGAAACTAAGGTCAGTTCATCGACCAGCACAGTAAACTATCTTTATCCTGGGTACGATTTCTATTCCCGATTTAGGCGTAACTTTGGAATCTGTCTTTATGTCAGAAGCGACCTCTCTTGCCAACGAGAAGAGGCTCTGGAGCCCCCAAACTTTGATGTTATGTGGTTAAAAATAACGACCCAACCAACCACAAGGTTCATCTGTATCCTCTATCGACCACCAAGTGATACAAACTTTAGAACACTTTTCGCTTCTCTTGCAGACACCATAGATCATTTACAAATTAACTATCCAAATGCCGAAATTGCCATCCTGGGCGACTTTAATGTCCACAACATCAACTGGCTTAAATATTCAAATACTACCGACGAACAAGGTCGTGAAGCCGAATCATTTTCAATCAGTTGTGGCTTGACTCAGCTTATTGATGAACCAACACGGATCCCTGATCGAGACGGAGAGTTCGCCAGTCTTCTTGATCTGTTTTTAACCACCAATCCGGAGATTTACACGGTCAGCGTAAATCCACCGTTAGGTTCTTCCGACCATAAACTGCTTTCGACATCGAGTATTCTACCAATCAGTGACAGAGAGGCGCCCAAACCGCGCAAGATTTGGCACTACAAATCTGCTAAATGGGAAGATCTCATGGAATATTTTCGAACTTTCCCTTGGTTGGACGTTTGTTTTCGATCCGACGACCCATCTGACTGCGCCAGGGAGGTTTCCGATGTTATTTTGGCCGGTATGGATGCTTACATCCCTTTTTCGAAGAAATGCCTTCCAACGGCAAGCCTTGGTTTGACCTAAAATGCAAAGAAGCTGTTGCTTCTAAACATCTTGCATACCGACAGTGGCGTGAAGATCCTAACACCATAAATCGTAACATCTTTGTTTTACCAGGAACAGATGCAAAGAAATTATCGACGAAACCAAGGAGGTACACAATCAACGGATTAGAAACAAACTTCTCGCTTGTCCCGGCAATTCCAGGTCTTTTTGGTCAGGTCGCTAAGGCAGTTAGTCAAAATTTCACCAAATCCACCATACCGCCACTCACACGGCCTGATAATTCTATTGCAACGACACCTGTTGAGAAAGCGAACTTGTTGGCTGAACTCTTTGCTTCACATTCTACTGTCGATTTCCAAGGAAAAACACCACCTACTATTCCCATAGTGCAGTCAAGGATGCCCGATATTGTCTTCAGACAGCGTATCATAAAACGTATTTTGATGAAGTTAGACACCAAAAAGGCTTCAGGCGCAGACGGAATACCTGCCATAGTTCTCAAGAACTGTGCGAGGGAACTAACACCAGTTTTCTGTAGACTTTTCAACCTATCCTACAGAAAGGGAATATTTACCTTCCTGCTGGAAATGTGCCACAGTTCAGCAGCCGATACTAAAAAAGGCAAGAAGACCTTGCCAAATAACTACCGACCAATCGCACTACTCTCAATAATATCGAAAGTCATGGAAAAGGCTATCAATCAGCATCTTCTAAAATATCTTGAAGGATTCAACATTATTAGTGATCACCAATATGGCTTTCGTAAAAATAGATCAACAGGAGATCTTCTGACTTATGTAACACATGTTTGGAACAACGCAATTGAACACTTTGGAGAATCTCGAGCGGTTGCTCTTGACATATCCAAGGCATTTGACCGTGTTTGGCACGATGGGCTGTTGGCTAAGCTACGTTCTTATGGTATGTCCGAAAAGTTCTGTTTGTGGCTCTCATGTTTCCTCAGAGAGCGTTCTTTACGACTGGCGGTTGACGGATTTCTTTCTAACACCTTCACTATCAACGCCGGTGTGCCCCAAGGTTCCATACTGTCTCCTACTCTCTTCCTCATTTATATTAACGATCTGCTGGAAAAGACCGAGAATCCAATCTACAGCTTTGCAGATGACAGTACACTTATCTCTTCATTCACTTTGAACGCTCGGACATCGACTACTCAGACGAATATCCGCAGACAGCAGGAAGTCATTCAACTTAACAAAGACCTGGATGAAATTCTATCTTGGGGTGACAGTAACCAAGTGGAATTTAACGCTACAAAAACCCAGGCGGCAGTTTTTTCTAAAAAAGTTAACGTTGCAGAACCCGACATAGTTATGTCGGGGCACTCCATCCCTCTAACATCGTCACTCAATCTGTTAGGCGTTAATTTGGGAGCAAATATGTCCTGGCATGAACATGTTGCAGGCATAGCAAGAAGAGCTTCTCAAAAGTTGGGAATATTGTTTCGAACCAGAAAGCTCTACACTCCACAACAACTGTTAATTCTTTACAAAGCTCAAATTCGACCAACTATGGAATACTGCTCCCATGTTTGGAGCTCCGCTCCCAAACATACACTGCATTTGTTGGATTCTATCCAGAGAAGAGCTGTTCGTCTGATTGGACACCCGGAACTGACCGACGGCCTTGATTCGCTGGAACATCGAAGAACGGTTGGCGACTTGAGCCTATTCTACAAGTACTTTCATGGAAAGTGTTCGAAAGATGTGGCCCGTTTAATTCCTCCCAGAGCGGTGCATATTAGAAGTACACGTCGCGCTAATGCTTCACATCCGTATGAGGTTCAGCTTGTTACTCCTCGTACAACGCTTTTCAAGCAGTCTTTTATATGGAGAACATCATGCCTTTGGAATGGTTTACCCAGGACTGTGTTTCCCATCGAGTACAATCTACAGCGATTCAAGAACAACGTGAATCGCTTTCTCCGCACACGTGTCGCTCCTGTAGCGCTTTAGGGACTTCCCTGTAGCACGTGTGCTAGACCCATAAAAAAAAAAAAAAAAAAAACTCTATTTTCTGTGTCATTCAGGGTCATTCTCACCATGCGAATCAATTTACTTGGAATTTTTAGTTCTTCCATTATCTTGTAGAGTCCTTCTCTATTTACAGAGTCATATGCTTCCCTGAAATCCACAAAGACCAAGTGTAGTGCCAAATTTTGTTCTAAGCTGTTATCTTGGATTTGCTTAATCGAAAATATCTGATCTGTAACCGATCTATTTTTCCTGAATCCACACTGGTACTCTCCCAGAATAGACTCGGCTTTCTCTGCTAGTCTGTTTTTGATAGTCAACACTACTATCTTGTACACGACATCCAGTAAGGCTATTGGTCTATAATTAGCGCATATAGTTTTTTTCTCCTTTTTTGTATATTGGACTCTCTCCAGCTCACTGGCATCTTTTCTGTTTCCCATATTTCTTGCACCAACCGGCATATTTCATTTTCCAGATCTACTCCTCCAGCTTTTATCAGTTCTACAATTTCCACCCGGGACCTTATTTTTTTTAGGTTCTGAGTATTTCTCTTATTTTTTCTTTGCAGGGTTTATTTGTCTCCTCCTGCCCTTCAGTTAATTTTGCTTCCTATTTCTCATTCAACTCATTTTCATCTCCATTTAGTGTTTCTTTAAAGTATTCCCCCCATGTATTCAGTCTTTCTGCGAAGCTTACTGCTATACTTCCATCTTCTTTTTTCCTACATATTAGCATTTTGTCTCTGTTTATTCCCTTTGTATTTTATAAAAAAAAAAACACGTAAATCGGATAAGTGGTTCTTGAGTGCTAAGCGCAGTAATAGATAGACAGACAGACAGAGAGGTTACGTTTTATATATATTATAGATTTTTTTTGACATATATTAAATTAAGAATTAAAAAAAAAAATCACGTAAATCGGATGAGTGGTTCTCGAATGATAAGCACACTAACGGACAGACAGACAGACAGAGAGACGTTGCGTTTTATATATATTATATAGATTATTATTATGACTGTCTCGTTTTTCTTTCTCACATTTGGTCAATGTGGTTCCATGTTTGGCTGACTGGCGGAAACCAAGTCAGCACAAACGCATTATCATTGTGTATTAAGGAATGACCTGACAATGTTACATGTTTTCAAAATCACTGACTTCTGAATGTTTTTGTGTATGTTTGTGTTGAGTCCTAATAGTACTAAGTGTGGTGTGAATGTTGTTGGTGTAAGGCCTGTGGCTGATATAATGAGGGGGACAATGATGACTTTTTCTTGTTTCCATAGCCTTTTTATTTCCGTTGCAAGGTCTGTGTATTTGGAAATTTTTTCTGTGTATTTCGTTTTGATGTTTGTGTCGTTGGGGACAGCTATGTCAATTAGATAGGTGACTTTTTCTTTTTTGCACTGAAAAGTAATATCGGGTCTATTGGCGGAGACTGTTTTATCTGTATGGATACTGATGTCCCAGTAGAGTTTGTAATCTTTATTTTCAAGTACGGATGTTGGTGTATATTTGTAGTAGGGATCTGTGTTTTCTATGAGCTTGTATGTGGTGGCTAGTGCTTGGTGAACTACTTTTGCCGCTGAGTCATGTCTGGCTGTGTATTCCGTTCCGGCTAATATTTTACATCCGCTTGTTATGTGTTCGATCGTTTCTTTCTGTTGGTGGCATTTTCTGCATCTGTCTTCTGTAATAGTTGGGTCTTTGATAATATGCTTTTGGTAGTTTCTGGTTAATATGACTTTATCCTGGATGGCAAGTAAGAAGCCTTCTGTTTCTGGGAATAGCTGCCCATCCCGTAACCAGGTGTATGATTGTTTTTTATTTACGTGGTCTTGCTCTATGTGGTATCTGTGTTTTTCCGTGAAGTGTTTTTTCTGACCACGTTTTCATCTTTTCCTGTTGTAATTGGATGTGACTGTGTGTATCTGCTGGGTGGTCTACCCGGGATAAGTCGAGTGGGGTATAGTTTTTGTCTGCTTTGACTGTTGCTGTGTGGAGGCTGGTTTGCTTGGTGTGAAAGAATTTCCTAAGTGCTTGTATTTGTTTTGTGTGTAATGATCTGATGTCTATAATTCCTCTTCCTCCTGCCTTCCTCTCGATGGTAAGTCTTTCTTTGCATGCGTTGGGATGTAATTTCCTGTATTTGGTGAATTGAGACCGTATAAGGATGTGAATATTTTCTAAGTCTGTTTGTGACCATTTGATGATACCAAATGAATATGTAAGTATAGGTATAGCGAACGTGTTGATGGCTTTAGTGAGATATTTGGAGTTGAGTTTTGTTTGTAAAAGTTTCGTCAGTCTGTTCTTGAATTCGGTTCTGAGCTCTGTTTTGATGTGAGTATGGTTGAGTTTGGTGCTTTGTTGAAAGCCTAGATATTTGTATGTTTCTTTGTCAAACATGTTATCGAGTGTTTCATTGTTGATGGTTTCTGTCTCATGGTGGTACTTCCATTGGCCTTTGTTGATGTGAAGCACTTTGCATTTACTTATACCAAATTCCATATTGACATCCAAGGTGAATATTTCTGTGATTTTGAGGAGCTCTTTCAGCTGTGCTTTGTGGCAGCGTAGAGTTTTTATGTCATCCATATATAGGAGGTGGTTTATTTTATGTTGATTCCCTTTTTGGTGTCTGATATTGAAGCCATGCTCTGTTCTGTTTAGTATATTTGAGAGTGGATTGAGACAGAGGCAGAACCATAGAGCGCTGAGCGAGTCTCCCTGAAATATACCCCGTCTGATGTACAGCTCTTCTGTTTGGATGCGTTCGGTTTGTGTTTCTAGGCGTATTTTGGTTTTCCATGTTTTCATAATTTGCGCTAGAAATTGCCTGAGGTGTTGGTTGATTTTATAGATTTTCTAGGGCTCTGATTAACCAGCTGTGGGGTATGGAGTCGAAGGCTTTTTTATAGTCTATGTAACCGATGTGAAGGTTTCTGTGTTCTTTTCTGGTTTGTCCCATAATCACGCTATCTATGATCAGCTGCTCTTTGCATCCTCGACTATTTTTCCTGCATCCCTTCTGCTCTTCTGTGATAATATTGTTGTCTGTTAGGTGTTGTTCTATTTTCTTGGAAATTGCGGCTGTGATGATCTTGTATAGGGTTGGAAGACAGGTGATAGGTCGGTAGTTTGACGGGTTTGTGGTGTCTGAGCTTTTGGGTTTAACGTATGTTATTCCTTGTGTAAGGAAAGTGGGAAATGTGTGTGGTTGTAGAATGGCTTTGTTGATTTGGTGTGTGAGTGCTTCGTGTGTGGGTGGTAAACTGTTTGTACCAGAAGTTTTGTATATTGTCTATTCCAGGACATTTCCAGTTGTGTGTGTGTTTGATTGTTTCTGTAATTTCTTCTGTAGTTAGTGTGGAATTTTCTTGTTCTGTCACACGTTTGTGTTTATCTTCTTCGGCTTTGATCCAGGAGGTGTTATTATTATGTAGTTTGGGTTCTGACCAGATAGTTTTCCAATAATCTGCGAGTTCTTGTTTATTTGGTGGTTCAGTTACTACTGTCTGCTCGTTGTACATAGTTTTTCGGTAGAACTGTTTTTCGCTTCTTCGGAAGAGGTTGTTGGTGTCTTTCCTCTCGTTTGATTCTTTGTATCTACGGAGTCTTGCAGCATATACGGATAGTTTTTGTTTCAAAGTATCGACGATTTCTGGCAGTGTTCGGTTGAGAGATTTAGATTTGATCTTGTCTACACCCTGTGTGACACGTTTGGATGCGTTCCCGTTCATAAACTGGGTAAGGTGTCCCAGATCTCTTCTGATGTTGTTGATCTTGTTTTCTATTCTTATTTGCCATTTAAATTTGGGTTTTCTGCTGTTGGGGTCTCTTAGTCGTTGCGGGAGTTTTTGATTATTTTGTGTTATAGTGGTGATTGCTGCTGCATATATTATTGTGTGGATGTCTTCGATCGTGCTTAAGTCTGTTATGTACTGTGGTATTATGTGCTTGTTTATTGTGTTGAGGATCATTTGAGTGCTCTGTTTGAAAGTTAAACGAGGGATGGGATTTCTTGTTGTAGGGTCGGTGCCTGACCATCGAGCTAGATGTGACTGCATTTCTGCTTTGAGTGTTTGTATGAGAGGTGATTCGGTGTGATGTTGTATAGATGTTGTTGAGTGTCGTGTGGTGCTTGCTATTTGCTCTGAAATATTATTTTGAGTTATGCTCCTGCTGGGTGGTGGGTCTTGTTGTTTTCGACTGGGTGGTTGTGTGTGTGAGATTGGTTCGGTATCTGCTCTACTGTTTCTATTGTTTAGTTGGTCTGTGTTCAGTTCAGCAGCTACTTGGTCTGCGTTAAGTTCAGCAGCTACTGTATCTTTGATGGTTTGCAATTCGAAAGGTGTGAGGCGATTGTTCTTGGTAATAACTCTTTTTTGGTCTATTACTCTCTGTTCTGTAACAAGTAATTGCAGATGTGGATATTCGGTCAAGAAAAGTCTGTGTAGTTCCAGTCTGTAGCCTGATGTCACTGTTTCTAGTTTGGTGGCGGTGTAGTAACAGCGCATCACTGTTTTATTCATTTCATCTGTCCACTTTAACCGCTGTCTTGGTTTGCCAGCCTTGGTAGTTGCATGTTGTCCTTGCAAAACATACGCGGTTTGGCCTGGCTTTGGTGGTTGTATTTGTCCCGCATTTACGTCGATTGCGCTTGGGATTGGTGGTGGTGGGTCCAAGCGGCGAGTGATTCTCTTGTCAGTGATTTCTTTGTCAGGTGTGATTTCATTACAGCAACGCATGGCGTGTTCATTGATTCCTGTGGTGCAACTCATGCATTGCTGTGACTTTCCCGCCTTGGTGGGTGTCGGCTTACTCGCCGGCACAACACTTTGGGCAGGTCCATTTTCGGTTGCCTGGTCTTCATCGTTTTGGTCGAGCTGCCATTTCCCGCGACGTCCTCGACCGTTACGTCGCTCGCCCGATGCTTCTTTTATTGGTCTGCTGTTGTCTCTATTTTCTGTGTCAAAAAAAAACTCTATTTTCTGTGTCATTCAGGGTCATTCTCACCATGCGAATCAATTTACTTGGAATTTTTAGTTCTTCCATTATCTTGTAGAGTCCTTCTCTATTTACAGAGTCATATGCTTCCCTGAAATCCACAAAGACCAAGTGTAGTGCCAAATTTTGTTCTAAGCTGTTATCTTGGATTTGCTTAATCGAAAATATCTGATCTGTAACCGATCTATTTTTCCTGAATCCACACTGGTACTCTCCCAGAATAGACTCGGCTTTCTCTGCTAGTCGGTTTTTGATAGTCAACACTACTATCTTGTACACGACATCCAGTAAGGCTATTGGTCTATAATTAGCGCATATAGTTTTTTCTCCTTTTTTGTATATTGGACTCTCTCCAGCTCACTGGCATCTTTTCTGTTTCCCATATTTTCTTGCACCCAACCGGCATATTTCATTTTCCAGATCTACTCCTCCAGCTTTTATCAGTTCTACAATTTCCACCCGGGACCTTATTTTTTTTAGGTTCTGAGTATTTCTCTTATTTTTTTTTTTCTTTGCAGGGTTTATTTGTCTCCTCCTGCCCTTCAGTTAATTTTGCTTCCTATTTCTCATTCAACTCATTTTCATCTCCATTTAGTGTTTCTTTAAAGTATTCCCCCCATGTATTCAGTCTTTCTGCGAAGCTTACTGCTATACTTCCATCTTTTTTCCTACATATTAGCATTTTGTCTCTGTTTATTCCCTTTGTATTTTATAAAAAAAAAACACGTAAATCGGATAAGTGGTTCTTGAGCGCTTAGCGCAGTAATGGAGAGACAGACAGACAGAGAGTTACGTTTTATATATATTATAGATTTTTTTTGACATATATTAAATTAAGAATTAAAAAAAAATCACGTAAATCGGATGAGTGGTTCTCGAATGATAAGCACACTAACGGACAGACAGACAGACAGAGAGACGTTGCGTTTTATATATATTATATAGATTATTATTATTATTATTATTATTATTATTATTTATATAACCTGGTCAGAGAACATATGTATGAATTTAAAAAATCACGTAAATCGGATAAGTGGTTCTCGAGGGATAAGCGCACTAACGGACAGACAGACAGACAGAGAGACGTTGCATTTTACATATATTATAGATATAGATTATTATTATTACTATATAACCTGGCCAAAGAATATATGTATGAATGTAAAAAAAAGACACGTAAATCGGATAAGTGGTTCTCGCCTGATAAAACGCACTAATGGACAGACAGACAGACAAAGAGACATTGCATTTTATATATTATAGATTATAGATATGCTCTGCTACATAATATTGTTCCAAATTTAATGGTTTAGGCTGTGTACTGCAAAGGAACGCGCTAGCGGCAAACTTTTTTCCGACTTCATTCACTATTATCGTCACTGCTCATTCCTTATACTACCTATCGTAATAAAATATAGCCTATAACCTGGCCAGAGAACATATGTATGTTTTAAAAAAAAAGTACGTAAATCGGATAAGTGGTTCTCGAGTGATAAGCGCACTAACGGACAGACAGAGAAACGTTGCATTTTATATATATTATAGATATAGATATATATATATATATATATATATATATATATATATATATATATATATATATATATATACATATATATATACATATATATATAAATATATATATATATATATATATATATATATATATATATATATATATATATATATATACATATATATATATATACATATATATATATATATATATATATATATATATATATATATATATATATACAGGGTATTATGAAATTCACTGCATATCTTGAAACGGGTGACTCGTGGGGCACATTCAATACTTTTTTTGATTCAAAATTTTTTTCAAAATTCAAAAAAGAGGGCAAAATTGCATTTTACCAAATCATTTATAAAATCAACCCGCCCATGAAAGACCGACATTGAAAAGAAATAATTCCTTGAAACGTCCAACAATAACTGAATCATTTTTCCTTAAAAGCTGATTTTCAAGTAGGGAGAGTAGGGCCAATCGACCCTCAACTTGAAAAAATCGTAGATAAAAATACATTTTTGTCTACAATATTTAACGTTGGTGAAAGTGCTACTCAGTATATATCACCACTACACCAAACACTTTATTTTTGCACTCGACGCGCGTTTCGCTAACCATGTTAGCTTCATCAGGAGCGATGATTGACTTAGTTGATGAAAGTGGATTTTCCACCCTGCAGAACAAAAAGTTTTTAGGATTAAAAAGGAAGAAACAAATTGACGCAAACACAAGCGGAGAAAGAGGCCTTATGATGTGCCAGTGGGGCTGCATATACCACCAACGCTTATATTCAAAAGCACGAGACAAAATCCTCAATTGAGGAATGGCACACCTTATGAAAGTGTTGTTACCATTCCAGACAGTGGTTATATTAACTCAAACTTATTTGTAAAATGAATGAAAAAACATTTTATAAGCGTTGTAAAACCAACCCATGAAAATAAAGTGTTACGTCTGCTTGATGGCAATATAACGCATTCGAAGAACCTGGAAGCCTTGAACATAGCAAAGGCTAATGGGATAATAATGTTACAACTGACAAGCCTTAGTACGCACTGGTTTCAGCCACTGGATGTTTTTTTTTTTGAACCTATGAGCAGTTATTATATTCAAGGAACAGAAAAAATGGTTGAGAACAAATCCAGGTCGTCAAATAACACAATATCAAGTTACAAGTTTATTTGTGGAAGCTTATCAAAGAGCTGCTGTCATTGTGAACAAATTTAAAGTGTCTAGAGTTTCACTCGTGGACAAAAATGTCTTTCCTGAATATTTGTTTAAAGCAACTGAAAATATAAATGCTCTCTCTCAAACAAACTCAAGTAATAAAAACACATCAATCTTACAAGACGCTTCTATTATTATCAATAATGAAATAAGCAAATTACTCAGCAACCTGATGGGTAAAAAGTTACCTTCGCAGTATCCGAACAGCCACATTTAAATAGTGAACCATCTACTTCAGGGTTTAATGCTAAATCTTCAAAGAAAACCTTAAAATCTTTATGCCCAATACCTAAAAATACTTCAAAAAAAACTGTGGAAATTACATTAAGTCCTTACAAGAATATGTTGGGAAAATCATTAAAAGAAAGACACCAAAAACATCTTCGATATCCCCAACCCCCACTAAAAAACTCGATAAAGCTAGCCAAAGGCAAGAAGAAATTCTTAGGTGTGTGGGGTGGTAATTACCAGAATTCCATATATCCCTGGAAGGTGATACAGAATTACCTTGTCAAGAAAATATTTTGAAAAAATCAATGTTTTCCTACCGACCTATTATACTCTGAGGATGTTTTGGATATGCGTACTTTGTACTGTCTCACAACTTCCTCCTATATTCATAAAACTAACAAATGAAAACAATTTGTGAATCAAGCTTATGATTCCAGATATAGGATCGGTAGGCACTTAGAAATGCCTATAAATAGGGCATCGAAGAAACTTAAATCTTTTCTTATTTGGATATCAGGATTTAGGTCCTTAACAAGACTGTATACGTTTAATAGTGCATGTATGGTATTTATTTATAAAAATTTAGCTAAATTCAAAGATATTTCCGATTTTCCATTGGTTAAGATTATTTTTTGAATGTGTAATGATATATACATATTGTTGATACTCTTTAATTATTGTATTTTTAAATAAATCAAATGACTTTTATGTCTTTGTTTTTTTAGATCATATCTCACACATACAGGTGTTCACTCACTTAAGTGTAGTACAAAACTCTGACGTTTAATTACTCTAGTATGTTATAAATTAATCTGGTAAACTATTATGGTATTGCAGAATACTATGAATAAACCAAATTTGAAATTGATATCTTATTTATTTCGAGAGTTATCGTGTAAACAAACAAATATACAAACAGGCCAACAGAAATAGAGAACTATGTTTTTAGTGACTAAAGAAATGAAAATTTTTCAGTGGGTCATTTTTCCACGAAAACAATATTTCCCTTCAGAAAAATTTTCTAGTTAAAATGTATTTTTTATGTTTACTTACAATTTGTATAAATTTCTGTTGAATTAAAACCATAATGGTATAGCTCTATTTCGTCATTTCTCATTTGTTCTTCAGATAATAACATATCTGTAATATTTTAAATTCAATTCGGAAATTGGAAGACTTTTTTTAAAAGGAATATATAACCGTCAAAAAATTTAAAATCTTATTGCAGGTTAGGAACAGTTTGTCTTTTTTTTTGTGTTGCTTTATCGTCAATGGCACTGCTGCTAAGACAATTTACCAGCTCAAGATCCGTCTCGTGCTTAGGCAGAGTACAGGCGACTAACCGGTGGTGCGTTATACAACCGTTTTTCTTCTTTCCTCTTTAAAACTAAAAGTTACTTTACGTCGGGAAATTATTTTTAATGTCTTTCATAAATTATACCAGATATTCATTTTAATAATTTTTTTAAATCATGAAATAATAAACCCTTACTAAGCAAATTATATCAAATAAACAACAATAAATTTTCTCTGTTCAAAACCAGTGGCAACGAAAAATTTGGTAATGGTTAAGAAAACAGCCCCGTTACCGTTGGGGATGGGGTGTGGGCGGAGGTGGTAGGGGAGGATATTCTCTTTACAAACCACCATAGATTTTCCGGCAGTCGCTTCCCATAAAAAAGATGTACGTATGAAATGTTTATGGAACGGATATGGAATAGAAACGGAATGTAGATTGAGAATCAACCTTAAGCAGGAAATCTGTTTTGTGTTATTTCCATTGTTGTTTCGATTATATTTCTGGAAAACTAATAACCTTTAAATAGACAGATACATAATGTAATAAACAGGTTTGTAAATTTGTAACCTGTTTAACTATTTGCTCCTCTTATTTCTAGTCTTAAAATCTATTCAAAATGTTTTACTCTATACCTAAATTTAAATTCTGTTTTGCCTAATACTATCATCAAAATAAATTCTAGACATGTTACAATGTTATTACTTAGGACACAGATGTTAAATACCGTATATTTCAAGGGTTTTACCATTGACAAATAGATGTCACAACAATCGATGCGTGCAAGACAGCAACAAAAAAATAAAATAGTTTGTATACTTGCAAAAAATAAAATAGTTTGTATACTTGCTCATCTGTGTCTATCTGAAAATAGAAATAGTCCTTATCCTGTACGAGAGTGGTCAATTTTATGAGGCAATGCGTGATCCATCCTCCGCGTTTATGGTTCGAATCGTTCATAGATCGATTATTTTCAGAAAGAATCGACATCCCTATCCAATGACACCGAGAAGTATGTTTGTTTAGGGTTCCAATCCATCCATCCTAAATCCCAAAACACACCGTTATAGAGAAAATAATAAATATTCAGAAAACATCCCTTATAGATGTAGGGGGTAAATTCACCTAGAGTGAGACTCTATTTATCCCCCGTGGCATAAGCTGGGCAAATTCTCCGATCCAGGATAGAAACCATAAAAGGATAAAGAAGAGATGTTTGTTTACGTTCATTTGACATATTAAGGTTCACAAATTTACCTTTTTTTTCTAATATCAATAAACAATTTGGAATTTACGTGGATATTCCCGAAGTTTACAAAAAAAATGACCAAATTCAAGCAATTATCCCTAGTTTTCTTACTAAGCAGTATCCTAATAGTAACCGAGTGCCATAACAAATATTCCAAAGAAGCCAATAAAAAAAATAAACAGGAAAAGCCTAAGGAATATGTGAAACCTGAAGATGATCTTAGACCTATTTCTTTGAAACACTTGGATAGACCCTTTAGAATGGCTAAATTGAATTTATTATGGTCTAAGGCTATACATGTAAGTAGAGTGTAAAGTAGAGCAAACTTTTACCTTGTTCAGATTCACAGTTCCATATCCTTTTGGTCAGTCACTAAGGCAGTTAATCAAAATTTCACCAACTTTACTATACCACCACTCACACAGCCAGATAATTCTATTGCAACAACACCTGT
The DNA here is from genome assembly GCA_019049505.1 of Pachyrhynchus sulphureomaculatus. Classification (NCBI taxonomy): domain Eukaryota; kingdom Metazoa; phylum Arthropoda; class Insecta; order Coleoptera; family Curculionidae; genus Pachyrhynchus; species Pachyrhynchus sulphureomaculatus. Next base: position 8,513,560 of record CM032452.1, on the reverse strand, counting down.
TGAGAAAGCGAACTTGTTAGTTAAACTCTTTGCTTCACATTCTACTGTTGATTTCCCCCACCTGCTATTCCCATAGTGCTGGCAAGGATGCCCAATATTATCTTCAGGCAGCGTATCATGAAAGTTGTTTTAATGAAGCTAGACACAAAAGTTTTTGGCATGGATGAAATACCTGCCATAGTACTCAAAAACTATGCGAAAGAACTAATACCAGTTTTTTAAATCCAATTAACACTTTTTTTTGGTACTTTTATATAAAAATACACCTAACCTTTAGTGGAAACCATTAAGGTTCCTTTCCCATTATATAGATATAAATTGGAAACAATGACCCTAAACCATGAGTACAATACTCTTAAAGAAGGGAGTAAAAAGGATGAAAGAACCTGTAACAATCCCAGAAAAGAACTTTGTTAACATGTAATATAATGATATACCTAACTATAGTGAAACAATAAATATAAACAAAACTACCATAAATCATTTAACTTGGCAAAATTTAATGCTATGGCCATAATACTGGCAAAAAAAATCCACAAAAACACCTTAACCATTCAGAGTTGTATTATCGACTGTCATGTTTAATTTATTTATTTATTTTATTTATTTATTAATGTATCAACAGCATTACATGTAACTAATAGATACATATCTTAAACTAATATCTTAGTTAACTACTTGCACTAATAATTTACTTAATTAACTAATTTAAGCTAAAATATAATTATTTTGCTTTATTATTAATTTCACTACCATGAAAAAACTCAAAATACCCGTAACACACTGCCAATATCTAATGCAATTGTCTGATGTTTATTCCTATTTGCTTTTGAAATTCTTTTCGGGATAAGCCAAATACATCTATATCTCCACAATATTTATTGAAACAACCACAGTCTCACAAGTGGAGAATTGTTATAGATATATGTGCTGTTATATAAAACATGTCAGTGGATCTACTGTTGTTTCTACCCACTCGAAAAGGAAGTTGCTCTAGAAATTGCTTATTATCAATGCTTATTATTAATCCCACCAGCCGAAATGGTTTATAGCAGTTTTGTTGCTTTTTATGGTGATATCTCGGTATTGTACAATTATAACCCATATTTTCAATCTTTTTAACCATTCTCTATACATTTTTTTGGTAATCTGCCATATTAAAACCTTTTTTACTATTTCACATATAGCGCCTGTCGGATGAAAAACTACAATCTCTTTTCGGAGAACTAAAGCTCCACGATAAGGAAGAAATAACATGGAAACACCTTAGATCTGAAGGAAAAGACAAGGATGGATTGAAAGAGGCAGAATTGAGAGATAAGCTTAAGACTATTATGACTAACTATGGTCTATTGGATCAGATAGATGATGTACACGATGATAAAAAGATATATCCATATAAGGTATGTACGAGGCTGGTTTGAAAAGTCCGTGCAAAAATAAAAAACTACTTATGTGTTTGGGGTAAACCTTTTTTATTTTTCGACATAGTCTCCTTTTAGGCTTATACACTTCGTCCAACGATGTTCTAGTTTGTTGATCCCTTCCGAATAATAGGATTTGTCCAAGTCTGCAAAATATCCATTAGTGTCTGCAATCACCTCCTCGTTTGAACAAAATCTTTGTACCGCCAGCCATTTCTTCAAATTGGGGAACAAATAGTAGTCCGAGGGAGCCAAGTCTGGAGAATAGGGGGATGTGAAACGAGTTGGAATCCTATTTCCATTAATTTTGCGACCACAACTGCTGAGGTGTGTGCTGGTGCGTCGTCGTGATGGAAAAGGACTTTCTTGTGGGGCCAATCGCGGGCGTTTTTCTTGCAGCTCGGTTTTCAAACGGTCCAATAACGATGAATAATATTCACCTGTAATAGTTTTACCCTTTTCCAGATAGTCGATGAGGATTATCCCTTGCGAATCCCAAAAGACAGTCGCCATAACCTTTCCGGCCGAAGGAACGGTCTTCGCCTTTTTTGGTGCAGATTCCCCCTTGGTAACCCATTGTTTAGATTGTTGTTTGGTCTCAGGAGTATAGTAATGTATCCATGTTTCATCCACAGTGACGAAACGACGCTTAAAGTCCTCCGGATTCTTCTGGAACAGCTGCAAACCATCCTTGCAACACTTCACACGATTCCGTTTTTGGTCAAGCGTGAACAAACGCGGCACCCATCTTGCAGATAGCTTTCTCATGTCCAAATGTTTATGCAAAATATTATGTACCCGTTCAGTCGAGATGCCCACAGCACTAGCAATCTCACGCACCTTAACTCTTCTGTCATCCATCACCATATCATGGATTTGATCAATGATTTCTGGAGTCATAACCTCCACAGGCCGTCCAGAACGTTCAGCGTCACTTGTGCCCATATGGCCAGTCCGAAAATTTTGAAACCACTTATAAACTGTTCTAATTGAAGGTGCAGAGTCACCATAATGTTTATCAAGCTTCTCCTTAGTCTCCTGAGGCGTTTTGCCTTTCATAAAGTAATGTTTAATCACCACACGAAATTCTTTTTGTCCATTTCTTGAAAATCACTTGACTTCCTTGATTCACACGAATGCCAAACACAAAGAAATAGACCAATATGGCTGAAACTTGGGGTGCGTTCATGCAAGAGATGCTACTAACTAAACATGACCTCGATACGCGCCGGTGGGGCCGTCTCTCTCGGACTTTGCACGGACTTTTCAAACCAGCCTCGTATTTTGATTATTTACCTATTTTATTTATTTATTTATTTATTCACTCGATAAAATAGATAGAAATAATAAAACCCCCACTCAGTATATGATGAATATACATAGTAAATTAAATGTTTTTCTTACTATATAGGCTTTAAATGAAGCATCAGATAAACACATCAATAAAAGCCTATTCAAAGATAAAAAATTGAATAAACTATGGGAGAAAGCCCAGATGGCTGGTTTCAGTAGAGACGAATTGGCAGCATTAAAAGAAGAATTTCATCATCATCAGGACAAAATCGATCAGTACTATGCTTTGTTGTATAATGTTAAGGGAGATCCTGATGAACAAATTGAAGAGAAAGATGAGAGTAAGTTTGTATTGTATTTTATCATAAACCTGTTACAACTGTTTATCCAAAACTTTCCTCACAATACGTAAAATTCATAGTTCCACCTACTAACACATCAAAAATAATTGACGCCAGTTTTATACAAAAAGAAGTAAAAACAAAGATAACCAATAAATTGTTACTGTCATTGCCTTAGAGTTATTGTATTAATACGTTTATTATTATTTTTTGTTTTTCTTTCTCACATTTGGTCAATGTGGTTCCATGTTTGGCTGACGGGCACAAACCTAGTCAGCACAAAAGCTATTACCATTCCGTATTAAGGAATGACCTGACAATGTTACATGTTTTCAAAATCACTGACTTCTGAATGTTTTTGTGTATGTTTGTGTTGAGTCCTAATTGTACTAAGTGTGGTGTGAATGTTGTTGGTGTAAGGCCTGTGGCTGATATAATGAGGGAGACAATGATGACTTTTTCTTGTTTCCATAGCCTTTTTATTTCCGTTGCAAGGTCATACGTTTATTATTATATATATATATATATATATATATATATATATATATATATATATATATATATATAAATATATATATATATATATATATATATATATATATATATATATATATATATATATATATTTTTTTTTCAATTTCTTGGGCTTTATGGTTCCTTTGTTTGTTATCTACACAACACTTATCACCACTACACCAAACACTATTGTTTCACTCCACGCGCGTTTGGCTAACCATGTTATCATCATCAGGAGCTATGATTCGCTAAATCTAAGAATGAACCCGAGTCTATTTATATTAAAATTGTTATATATTTGGAGTGGAATTGACCAATCACAGACGAAGGTTTAGTTTTAGTCGAGTAACTAGTACTAGAAGAAGTAAAGAGCCCCGAGACGTTTGAAGAAAAACTCTTCTTCTTTTGAGCCAAATATCTTTCCTAGGAGGCACCTTTTGAAATTTGGAAAGAGATAACGGCTAGGGGCCAGATCTGATGAATACGGTGATCATCATAGCCATTTATAGCCTGATTGGTCCAATTTCACCATCGATTCTATGGAATTGCGAGCTGATGCTTTATCTTGGTAAAACACCACTTTTTCTTTGCTAAATGGATGAGTGTTAGAAAATTCTGGATAAATACTAGAAAAGAGATTCTAGACAAGTGCTAGGTAATTCTGTGCTCTTGTTGTATGGTCCTCGTCCGTTTTCAGTTGTTAATTTTATATATATATATATATATATATATATATATATATATATATATATATATATATATATATATATATATATATATATATTATATATATAATATATATATATATATATATATATATATATATATATATATATATATATATATATATATATATATATATATATATATATATATATATATATTATATATATTTATATATATATATATATATATATATATATATATATATATATATATATATATTATATATATATATATATATATATATATATATATATATTTATATATATATATTTAATATATATATTTATATATATATATATATATATATATATATATATATATATATATATATATATATATATATGTGTGTATATATATATGTATATATATATATATATATATATATATATATATATATATATATATATATATAAAATCCAAAACACCCCCCTACTGAAACAATCAAACCTGATATATTCTATTCCATGTCAAAACTGCAACGGCTGTTATATCGGCATGACTAAACAACATCTAGAAACTAGACTGAATGGCCATAAGTATGACAAGAATAACCCAACAGCTCTATCAAAACACGTTAAACAAACCAAACACTCGTTTGATTTTAAAAATACAAAAATCCTAAAAAAAGAGTCAAATTATTATAAAAGATCAATG
>CM032452.1:8481106-8506106 GCA_019049505.1 Pachyrhynchus sulphureomaculatus | reverse complement strand
AATACATTTCGGTTTCGAGAAAATAGTACCTCCGGAACAGATGAGGAAAAATTAATAAGGCCAGTGTTTTTTTATAACCTTCACATTTATTTAATTAAACTAAATAACATTCTCAATATTCTATATATAAAATTGTGTTGGTGTGTGAACTACCCAACTTTTTTATAATAAATTTTACAGTAAAAATAACCAAATTTTTAAGAAGGTTCTAGAACGTTCGTTCAGGAAATAACTTATAACATGTAGTTACATCCATATTTATATATAGCTATCTACCAAGACGAAAGCTTTTCTTCTAATTCATTATATTTCTATTACCTCCGGCAGTAGACAGAAGAGCTTTCTCTTTACGTTTTTTAACATCAAGCTAACACGTAGGCTGAAAAGTTTCGATGTTGCCCTTTTCAAAAAATCCATATGATTTTTAGGAAGTATCAACCTTCAAACTTCAAAATTTCATGACATTTCGACTTTTGATATTTTCAAAACAATGGAAAAAATTGAATTTCGTGTGTTGATTAAACACTGTTTTTTAGTGGGAAAAATACCGTCCAAGCAAAGCAATGGCTTGATAAGTGTTACGGGGACTCTGCCCTTAGAAAATCACTCATCATTTACTGGTATGCTAAATTTAAATGTGGTCGTACAGATACAAATGCTGCTGAACGCTCTAGACGCCCAAATGAAGTGGTTACACTGGAAAAAATAAAAAAAAAAAAACAAAATTGTTTTGGATGACCGTAAAGTGAAATTGCGTGAGATAGCTGACACCCTAACGATATTAAAAGAACGTCTTGGTCATATTTTGCATGAACATTTGGGCATGAGAAAGCTCTGTTGGCAATGGGTACCGCGTTTGCTCACAGTGGACCAAAACCAACAACGTGTTGATGATTCTGAGCGATGTTTGGACCTGTTTAAGAGGAATAAAAGGATTTTTTCATACGATATGTGACAATGGATGAAAATCAGCAATCAGCTGAATGGACAGCAGCCGCCGAAGCAATCAAAGACACAATTCCGGAAAGGTTTTTTGCCTCTGTATTTTGGGATGCGCATGGAATAATTTTCATCAACTATGCTGAGAAGGGAAAAACCATCAATAGCGAATATTATGTAAAGTTATTAATGCTTTTTCATCAAGACAATGCACCATGTCACAAGTCAATGATTACGATGACAAAATTACATGAATTGCTTCCTCATCCACTCTTCTAGTCAGAAAGAAGATAACTCCATCATAGTAGATTGGTATACCAAACCAACCTACTCAGGAAGATACGTTAACTTCCATTCCTCTCATACCACTTAATTCAAAATAAAGATGATATTGGGCTTGAAGTCAAGAATAGAGGGGATTTCTCACCCATCCCTCAGTCTTAAAAATTTAAACAAACTATGAGACACTTTGCACACCAACTCCTATCCAATCCAATTAATAAATAAATTACTATTTGACTCAACCACACCCCGCGTACAACAAAACAACAATCTTACACTGGATATTAGTGCTTTCCTCTCTGAAAACCGAATCAAATGTTATTTTTCATTTCCATACATAAAAGAAATTTCCACCAAAACAACTAAACTTTTCAACAAATTTAAAAATTGCTTCTAAACACAAAAAAACTATCAACAATATTTTCACTTGACTAAGAGACAAAGATGAAATCACAAAAGTTTGAGAAGGAGTTTACAGCATCCCTTGCTCTCAATGTGAAAAAATCTATATAGGATAAACATCTAGAATCCTAAAAGACAGAATCACTTCCCATAAAAGTGATCCCCTTCCTTTTCTATTCTTAATATTCTGTAAACTCCGGTTATTAAGGAACATTTTGTCACATAATCGTCCACCTTTAAATCACAATTTTGATCGTAGTCAAATACATTTTAACTATACGTTTTTCATTATGCGTTAGCTGCCAGAACTTTCGGCGTTTCGCTAGAGAAGACATTTTGTTAACACACTAACTAACTTGTCACTGACTGGCTTGACACTGGGTCATGCTGCTCTAAATATGTATTTATAGTTGGGGCAACAGGAAGATATGAAAATAAAATGATTTGATCGGCAATAAAACTTCGTTACTAAAGAGCATTGTTACCTGAAAAATACCTGGGAATAGATAGCACGCCTCTGTTATAGGACCACTGGCATTTTTATTACTATCAATTTCAAATAAATAGAGTATAGCATTAATTTTTTTTTCATTTTAAGAAAGCAACTGATATTGAAGAATCAAGTTTCTTGTGAAGTATTTGTTTAAAAAAATAACCTTCACCAACAGTTTTTTATATAAAGCTAAAATTTTTCACATCCATTAATAATTACCGTCACATTCGTTAAAAACATTGTTTAAGATTTATTGCAGTTTCATTACGTCGCGGTGTAGAACGATACAATATATATTTCTTCATCACTATATGCAGTTTGGATACAGGAAAAATCTTTCTACAACTAATGCTTTGATAGAGTTTGTGACGGATATAGTTGGGGCCTTTGAGGCAGGCGAAGTGGTAACCGCCGCTTTCTGCAATCTTTCAAAGGCCTTTGACTGTGTATGTCACAGTACTCTACTGGCCAAACTTGGGTATTATGGAGTGAGAGGAAATGCTTATGATTTTCTAAGATCATACTTAGAAAACAGGACACAGCTAGTGGACTGTGATGGTGCATGGTTATCAAGCCTACCAATATTAGCGGGGGTACCACAAGGCTCAATATTGGAACCAATCTTGTTTGTGAGATATGTCAATGATTTGCCTCACTACTTAGAGGACATTAACATTATACAATATGCAGATGACCATTACCCTATACCTGCTCATAAAAATAAGCAGACATCTGAAAATACAATAAATGTTTAATTTAAATAAAGCAGAAAAATGGTTCCAAGCAAACTCAGTTAGCTCTCAACGTAGGTAAGACTGCCATACTAAACATGTCATTAGGTAAAAATTCAGAAGATAATCCTGTTAAGTTTTTGGGGCTTTATATTGATTCAGGGCTCTCCTTTAGATGCCATATTGCAAAACTCAGCTCAAGCCTATCAAAGGTAATTTATTTCATCCGAAAAAATGTAACATTACTCAACAATGGAAACTATGAAACTTGCCTACATGGGCCTTTTTCCATAGTCGACTAAATTATGCAATTTTATTATGGGGAAATACAGCTGATTGGCCAGTTATCTTTAAGCAGCAAAAAGAGGCTATAAGAGTCATCATAAATGTGTCACGAAGGCAATCTTGCCGAGAATACTTTGGGCAATTAAAGATTATGACACTGCCAGCATTGTATATTTACCAATGCCTGTCTTTTGTTAAAAATAACCTGGATTCCTTAACAACAGATGATGATATCCACGATTATGAAACAAGAAATAAAAATAACATCATCATTCCTCGGCACAGACTGACGGCGTAAGAGTTTTATTGTCTCTGCTGTAAAATTTTACAACCACCTTCCAGATAGTTTTAAAAGTCTATCCACACGTAAATTTAAACATGAAATAAAAACTATTAATATCAATACGCCCTACAATTACAGTGAGTATTTTGGGACAATTTGAGTATGTATATTGTCTTTCATTATTGTCTGTTTGGTTATCGATTTTATTATTTTTTAATTCACTTACATATATAATTATTTTATTTTCAACTGTATTTGACGATGCAAAGACGATGTGCAGGTTAGGTTTGCTTAACATGATTTGTACAAGTTATTTTGCAAATAAAGTATTATTATTATAATATAAAAAGGTTTTAGCATATGACATGGTTTTCTTGCAATTCGAGCGCTTATACTTGCTGAACCGTAGCTAATCAAATGCTGCGCATTGTTCGACGCGAGGTTCAATACCTTACCAATAGTTTAAAACTGAACACCATCAATATCGTCATGTTTGGTTAGTGATTCTATCTAATGCATATTTGAGGAATACTACACAATTGTCTTTTAAACATTTATTGCGGCTCTCGTGTATTTCCTTAATAATTTGGTTAGAGGATAATCATTTAAAGTGAAAAGTATGTCTCATTTAAATCGATGATCAATATGGTGTTTGGGTTTTAATAACGACAGGTTGTTTTATATGTTTGCGAATTCCGAAAAGCAATATTTTTTTTAAAAAATTGCTCAACAAATGTAGTTGCAATTTTTATATTTCTTCTTTTCCCTCTCAACCTAAGTCTGTCCACTCTTGGACATAGGTCTCTTCTAATCTCTTCCGTGCCTCCCTCTCTTTGGCCACCCTCAACCACTGCTTGCCCGCTATTACTCTTATATCATCGACTCATCGTTTCTGTGGATGTCCAATGCTTCTTCCTGTTTCTCTGAGTCTCCAGTTCATGATCCTGTACACCCATCTGTCTCCGGATGATCTAGCCACATGACCTGCCCATCGCCTATTCTTCTTTGTCGCCTCGAGAGTTATGTAAGTCACTTTGGTTCGCCTCCTTTTCTGCTCGTTATGAATTCTATCCCTAAGTGAGGTACCAAGCATGCTTGGTTTTTTATTAGAGAGTAAAAATTTATAATTTTTTCTAACATTGAACTTTTTTATGACAAATATTTAAAATTCCTTGTAAGCATATGTTATTCATTCCACGATTTGTTAGTGTCAATTTAAATATAGAAGATATATACTTCAAAACAAACAAAAAAATGTTATTTTTAGATTCTGTAGATGACACATTAGACAAGTACAACAGGATAGAGATAATGGAAGAAAAAGAACCAAATAAGGATTATTTGGACAAAGTCAACATGATCAGAGAACACCACTCAGAAATAAAGGAAGGTTTCGAACATTTGGATAAATTGGCATCATCGGGGCCGGCGAGTAAGGAGTTTGTAGAACCAAAAGTGCAAGGTAAACTTAAAAATTATTATTTTGAAGTCGCTATCTCTGGTAATACTAATCGAATTTGCTCATACTGACGCGAATATATTGATGGAGGATGACAGTAAGAGAAGGTGTGGAGTACTTGGGGTACACCGGCCTTGATGGCGATTTTAGAAAGAAATCTACCTGCCATCAACAAAGAAGAAACAAGAAAGCCATAAACAAACCTTTGTACCCATACTATCAGAGTGCAGCTTAGCCAAACACAGCTGAATTCCTTGAATATTTTAAGCGCAACCATAACGACTTATCGTTCAATTGCGTTGATCCAAAAATTAGGTCTCCTATTAATGTCTGCTGCTTAATAGATAGAGCTTGAATAGTACTTGATATGGAAAAGGAACCCATAATGTTAGAGCGTTATCGCTTCAGATAAGCGGAGTAAAGTGAGAGGTCAATATTTTTCATTAATAGAAGCTCATTTATGTTATGGCATCTGTTTTCGTGCGTAGTTACTCAAGATTTGTTTAATTCTTTGTTTTGCAGAATAAAATTTTAAGAATTGTTTGCAGTATAAATTTTACAGTGAATTGTAAATCATACTTCAGAAAATAGAGAAATTTTATTTATGTTGTATGAAATGTATAAAAAGCTTTTAATAAGCTAGCAGTTTATCTAAGAACTATGAAAAAACAACAAAAAGTTAAGAAAAGAGCGAAATAAAAGTTAAAACAAGTGTATTATTAGAGAGATTTTTCAACGTTTTTTTTTTTACATGCCATTGTCCTTATCGTTATCTCAAGCATGCGCAGTATTAACGCGAAGGAATTGCAAGGTTAGGTTAGTATTCATCTTCTATAAACTTAAGTTTTTTTTTTCATTTATGTCATGGTTAAGCATACCGGTTATTAGTATTTGATGGGTCAACACAAGTTTCTAAATTAAAATTGTGTCTAGCAGGTAATGCGCGATAAATAAAATTTCATTTGAAATTAGCGCTACTACACACACTGTAATGCTATTATGCCAAAGATTGCAAAAACCCAACATAATCTGAAACCTAATTCACTGTTGTCAGTGTTATTTGCAATAAAAAATTATCATTTCAATTTTACTGTATTTTCTTAGTGGTGTGTATAACTAAATAGGGAAAAAAAACAGGCCCTAGCAATAAGAATAACGAACTTCCACGGCCAGATAATTATATTGCAACGCCACCTATTGAAAGAGTGAACTTGTTGGCTGAACTCTTTGCTTCTACTGTCGATTTCCAAGGAAAAACATCTCCTACTATTCCCATAATGCAGTCAAGGATGCCCGATATTATCTTCAGACAACGTATCATTAAACGTATTTTAATGAAGCTAGACACCAATAAAGCTTCTGGCGGTGACCAAATACCTGCCATGGTTCTCAAAAACTGTGCAAGGAAACTAACACCAGTAGACCGTAGACTGTAGACTTTTCAACCTATCCTAAAGAGAGGGAATATTTCCTTCCTGCTGAAAATGTGTCACAGTTCAGCCGATACCTAAAAAAGGCAAAAAACCTTGCCAAATAACTACCGACCAGTCGCACTGCTTTCTATAATATCGAAAGTCATGGAAAAGGCTATCAATCAGCTTCTTCTAAAATATCTTGAAGGATTCAACATTATTAGCGATCACCAATATGGCTTTCGTAAACATAGATCAACAGGGATCTTCTGACTTATGCAACACATGTTTGCAACATGAGCACTTTGGAGAATCTCGAGCGGTTGCTTTTGGCATATCCAAGGCATTCGACCGTGTTTGGCACGATGGACTGTTGGCTAAGCTAGGCTCTTATGGTATGTCTGAAAAGTTCTGTTTGTGGCTCTCATGTTTCCTCAGAGAGCGTTCTTTACGAGAGGCAGTCAACGGATTTCTTTCTAACACCTTCATTATCAACGCCGGTGTGCCCCAAGGCTCCATACTATCTCCTACTCTCTTTCTCATTTACATTAACGATCTGCTGGAAAAGACCGGAAACCCAATTTACAGCTTTGCAGATGACAGTATGCTTATCTCTTCATTCACTTTGAACGCTCGGACATCGGCTACTCAGACGAATATCCGCAGACAGCGGGAAGTCGTTCAACTTAACAAAGACCTGGAAGAAATTCTATTTTGGGGTGACAGTAAGCAAGTGGAATTTAGCGCTACAAAAACCCAGACGGCAGTTTTTTCTAAAAAAGTTAACGTTGCTGAACCCAACATAGTTGTGGTGGGGTACTCCATTTCTCTCTAACATCGTCACTCAATTTGTTGGGCGTTAATTTGAAAGCAAATGTGTCCTGGCATGAACATGTTGCAGGCATAGCAAGGAGAGGTTTTCAAAAGTTGGGAATATTATTTCGAACCAGAAAGCTTTACGCTCCACAACAACTGTTAATTCTTTACAAAGCTCAAATTCGACCAACTATGGGATATTGACGGCTTCCATGTTTGGGGCTCCGCTCCCAAACATACATTGCATTTGTTGGATTCTATTCAGAGAAGAGCTGTTCGTCTGATTGGAGACCCGGAACTGACCGGCAGGCTTGATTCGCTGGAACATCGAAGAACGGTTGGCGACTTGAGCTTATTCTACAAGTATTTTCACGGAAAGTGCTCGAAGGATGTAACCCGCTTAATTACTCTCAGAGCGGTGCATGTTAGAAATACACGTCACCCTAATACTTCACATCTGTATGAGGTTCAGCTTGTTATTCCTCATACCACGCTTTTCAAGCAGTCTTTTATATGGAGAACATCATCCCTTTGGAATAATTTACCCAGGACTATGTTTCCCACTGAGTACAATTTACACAGCGATTCAAGAACAACGTGAATCGCTTTTTCCGCACACATGCCACTCCTGTAGCGCTTTAGGGACTTCTCCGCAGCACGTGTGCTAGACCCATAAAAAAAATAAAACAAAAAAATAAATAATAACCTCTCTTATAAGTTTATAAATAAGGGAAATCGTTATCCTTAATAAAGGTTTCTCATATTTTGTTTCAATACTACGCAAGCTCCAAATGGTGGGCACATGCTTCAAATAACGATACCAGCTGAGTCCTTATGTTTACTTTCTTCTCATTACTACTGCGCAAGCTCCAAACAGTGGGTGGATGCTTCAATAAAGATAAAGACAGTGGACAGGCTTACCAAAATACGCGTTACAAAATCTCTCTATTCATTAGATGAAATTTTTAATGACACGAGTAGATAAAGTAAATTTTTATGTAATGGTCTGATTTTGTATTTTCCTAGTTCTTGTTTTTATGACTCATATTCTTACTGTTATCATTTATTTTTGCCAAGCGTTGGCGTATTTACGACACGATCGCCATCCAAACTGTAAAAAACCGGCCAAGTGCAAGTTGGACTTGCGTAATTAGTGTTCCGGACGGTGAAAGCTTTAAAAATAAATACAACAAGTTTCTGACATGTATATATCTTAAGATCCAATATGTATTTTCACATTTTTTTTTTCTTAGTCAATAATGTATAGTAGTTATAGCATCTTAGCTACCTAATAGCCAATAAATGAATCTAGCTTAATCTAGAATCTAGTAATAAAAGTGTAAAACAAATATTTACTACCCAAATATTTGTATAGTTATCAACAAATAAAATAAAATATATTTATCCCCACCATACTGTCGGGAGACCTCCTCCAATGTCGACAGAGAAATAGGTTGAATGGGGTGTGGTTTGTTAAATAGTTTCAATAGAATTATGAGAAAGTTTTGTGGTTCTTGGTTAGGAGAATGGACCATTTCGAAGCATAACTGGATAATATAAAACCAGTATAACACGTAAAGGCGTTAAACGGTGAGGATAGTGGTTAGAGGGGCGTCTTTATATATATGGTATTATATAGTACATCCTTTTCAAGGTTCTTGGAGTCAAGGAATCTGAAAAGTTTCCGATATGGGGAGGGGCAAAGGGGTTAGGGATCGTTAAATATTACTTAGTTTCAATAGTATTATGGGAAATTTCTAGTTTTTGGTGGCGATATTAGACACAATTTTAGCATAATTATTTTAGTAAAAAATATATGGGGTTAAAGAGGTGGAGTAGGGGGTTAGAAAGGTAGTTGCATATATATCGTAATATACGTCTATTTCAGGGCACGTGAAGTCTGTTTCGTTCGTGCCATATAGCCTTAGTCCGGGAAATTTTGGATCGCACTACGTATATTATTAGCTATTTAGATAATCTATTAAAACTAATATCCACTTTGATCAGAGAGGGAGAGAGATCATTACAGCGTAAGAAAGGAAAGTTGTTTTTTTTATGGGCCTAGCACACGTGCTGCAGGAAATCACTAAAGCGCTACAGAAGCGACTCGTGTGCGGATAAAGCGATTCACGTTGGCTTGAAACGCTGTAAATTGTACTAGGTCGGAAACACAGTCTTGGGACTATTCCAAAGGGATGAGGTTCTCCATGTAAAAGACTACTTAAAAAGGGTTGTACGAGGAGTGACAAACTGAACCTCATACAGATGTAAAGTATTCGCACAACGTGTATTTCTCGAATGCACCGCTCTGGGAGGAATTAAACGGGCTACATCCATCAAACACTTTCCATTTGTAGAATAGACAACCGTTTTTCGATGTTTCAATGAATCAAGGTCTCTAGTCAGACGCATAGCTCTTTTCGGAATAGAATCCAACAAATACAATGTATGTTTGCGAGCAGAGCCTCAAACATGGGAGCAGGATGCAAAATAATATTCCCAGCTTTTGAGAAGCTCTCTTTGCTTTGCTTGCAACATGTTCATGCCAAGACATATTTGCTCCCAAATTAAAGTCAACAACTTTAGTGATGGAGTGCCCCGACATAACTATATCGGGTTCAGCAACGTTAACTTTTTAAAAAAAGCAGCCGCCTAGGTTCTTGTAGCGTTAAATTCTACTTGGTTACTGTCACCCTAAGATAGAATTCCTTCCAGGTCTTTGTTACGTTGACCGACCTCCTGCTGTAGGCGGATATTTGCATAAGTAGCCGCTGTTCGAGCATTCAAAGTGATTGATGAGATAAGCGTACTGTCATCTGCAAAGCTGTAGATTGGATTCTTGTTCTTTTTCAGCAGATCGTTAATGTAAAGGAGAAAGATAGTAGGAGACAGTTTGAAGCCCTGGGGCGCACCGGCGTTGATAGTGGTGGCGAAGGTGTTAGAAAGAAACCCTTCGATTGCTACTGGTAAAGAACGTACTTTGAGGAATCTTGAGAGCCATAAACAGAACTTCAGACATACCAGAAGAGCGCAGCTTAGCCAACAATCCATCGTGCCAAACACGGTCGAATGCCTTGGATATATTAAGAGCAACCACTCGAGATTCTCCACAGTATCCAATTGCGTTGTTCCAAACATATGTTACATAAGTTATAAGATCTCCTTTTGACCTACGTTTACGAAAGCCATATTGATAGCTAATAATATTAAATTAAAGATATTTCAGAAGATGTTGATTGGCAGCCTTTTCCATGACTTGTGTGTGTATCTGATTTGTTTGCCTTCTCGGGGTATTCGACCAGGGTAACCCTTCTTGTAATTAATTCCTGGCATTTACCTCTATACACTATTTCTGTTAAAGTTAGAAATAATTGAGAACTAACATAATTTTCAAATTTCTTAATTCCGAGAACCCTAAAAAGGACATATAACACAATGTATAGAAAGCAACCCCCACCTCATTAACCCCTTCTATGTTCGACTATAAATAAACCTATCTAATATTTCATCATCGGCAACCCAAAACTAGAAAAAATTCTTGTGGAACTGTTCAGCTGTTTAAGAGGGTAGCACTGGATGAATAACTTGACTTTTTTAAATTTATACCTAAAAAAATTTTTGTTTTTTCTTTAGGCTTATGGAGGATAGCATTAGAAAGTAACTTTACAAATTCCGAACTACAGTCCTTGAAAACTGAGCTGCTGCATTATGAAAACAGGTAAACTAATTTTTAAAGAGGGTGATACAAGCAATAACTTCCCATCAAATTGTCATGTGTTTTTCGAACCTTCCTTAAAACACTTATCGCGAGAAGTTTCACCAGTTACCAGTTATTCCCTATTTCATTTTCAGGTTACTAAAATTACGTCATATGCAAGTAGAACACGCCATAAACGAGGATAAGTACAACAAAAAACAAAAATTTTCGGGTGAGAAACATCACGGAGCCAAAATGATGGAGGAAAACATCAGAAAGCAATCGAGAAAAGTGGAGAAAATCCATCTCGATATTGAAACTAAGATTATGCAGAGACATATCGAATTATAAGTCACAAATGTTATTGTTAGTTATAAAATAACTAATTAAAATTGTTGGCATTTATTTTTTTTATATATTTTTTAATGTACTTGCAGCAGGAATCAGCTACAAGCAATTAAAGAACTAGCTATATTATATAATAGTCTAACTACTCAGTCGCTAACTACTGCTTAGCTCTAGCAAAAATAAGTAATTAAACTTATAATAAATTACAACAATAAAGTTTTTTTTATTTCTAAGTTCAATTACTTTTTTGAAAATAGATCTTGGTAGTTGAATTATCGACAGTTCTGGGAGTAATCTCGCGATCGCCCTAATAAGGCATCTTTGGAATCTTTATGTTTTTGACCAAGCGGGCGACCCGAAATTTGGCCTGTCGTCTAAGCGTCTGCCTAGTTGTTCATTCTATTGGGAGAGTCGAATAAAACCCTTTAATATTGATTTTGCGGCCCCCGTATCTTGGAATGCCCAGTTAAGGCCCAAAGTGCTACATCCAAGAATTGACTACCGTTTAACCACTTGAATCAAGTACCATAACATTTGTTGACACTTAAAAAATCGAGCGACCCAAAGGCTAGACGCCGCCAAGACCGGACCCAGCTTTAGGGTCCAAAAAAACGTTAGTTAACCATATAAAATTAATATATTTAGTTTGTTCTTGATAAAATAAGAGGGAACCTACAAAAGGCCGATGCGGCCAATGCCGGAGGACGAAGCTGGACCCGATTTTTCTAGCCAAAAACGGTCGTTTTTTCGAGTTTTTGAATAAATAAGACCGGGAGTCCCATGTTTTGGGTCCTACGCGTCTGCCCAAGTTATTTTTGGGAAATTTAGACCTTAATTAATAAAAACATCACCATGGCACACGCCTTGCTTGTACCCGAACAAGCTAAGGCATTTTCAAAGTCTAAATTCTGATAATATAGACGCTGTTATAGTAAACCAAGAGCTCCAGCAAAAAGTGGCGTAGGCAGTTACAACTTGCTCCTTTTAGGGGCATTTTTTGGCCCTAAAAGAGCCGATTTCGGAAAAAACGCCCACGGGCCATTCCTACCTATCTAATTTCTGCTATATTCTCTTCAAAACGGCGGCGTCTGCCCTTTGGGGCTCTCGACTCTTTTAGTGTAGATGTAGTGTAGAAGTATTATTAAGTTAATATGACAATTTTAATTATGTCAGGATATATTTGAGAAAAACAATTTCACATCAAAACATATTTTGACATATACCACTACATATACAAGAACAAAGATCACTTCGCACCGAGTCTGCACAACCGATATTATGAAACGAGGAATGTTGAACTCTCGTAATACTAAATCACCAAACTGCTATCTTTCAGAAATCACGTATCAAGATTTTTAATGCAATACTGGATAGGATGATACGGTCAAACTGGCCTTCAAAAAATAACATCCTCCATAAACTCCTCTATTAATAATCTATTAACCTTTAACAGTTTTTTAACGCATCATTAAATTACCAAAATAAACTATTTGTCTGCATAAAATGAAAGTGAAAAAGAAATATATTTCATTTTCACTCTTCATGATGGTCATATTTAAAGAAACCAAATTATGAATGTTATTACTAGCTTTTGGTGCCGGAGCTCTGCAGACAAATGTATTTGTAGAGTACTCTATTTGCTCTATTGCAAATGTTATGGTACTTGTTTCAAGTGGTTAAACGACAGTCCATTTTTCGATGTAGCATTTTGGGCCTTATCTAGGCATTGCAGGGCACGGGCGCCGCAAAATCAACGTTAAAAGCTTTTATTTGACTCGCCCGATAGAACGAACTAGGACGACGGTTAGTCAACAGATTAAAATTTTGGGTTGCCCTCTTGGTCTGTTTGTGATGTTTTAGGCAATAATTGTTTGTTTTATTGTTCAAAGTTTTTTTTATACCTACTAATAACTTAGTACATAAGTTAAGATGCCAAAAAAGTGTTTAAATAAATAAATAGATGTTCTCTACAATTATTCATAATATACTTTCCTTTCTTACCTTTTTCACGAGTATAGCACACGTGCTGCAGCCTAAAGCGCTACAGGGTCAGCGCGTGTGCGGAAAACACGATTCACGTTGGTCTTGAATCGCTGTAAATTGTGGGAGACAGTCCTAGGCAAATCATTCCAAAGGGACGAGGTTCGCCATATAAAAGACGGCTTCAAAAGGGTTGTATGAGAAGTGACAAGCTGAGACTCGTACGGATCTGATGTATTAACACAACGTGTATTCCTAGCATGTCTGGAGGGAATTAAACGGGCTACATCGAACGAACACTTTCGATGAAAGTACTTGTAAAATAGAATCAAGTAGCTAACCCCAAACATGGAAGCAGTATTCCGTCATTGGTCAAATTTGAGCTTTGTACAGAATTAAGAGTTGTTGTAGAGCGTAAAGCTTTCTAGTTGGTAATATTATTCCCAGCTTCTGAGAAGCTCTCTTTGCTATGCATGCAACATGTTCATGCCAAGACATATTTGCTCCCAAGTTAACGTCCAGTGATGATGCTAGAGATGGCCCGACATAACAGCAGTAAACATAGTAGCGACGCTCAAGAAAATTTTTAGGTCCTGTTTTTTTTATTACGCATGCGTCCCCTATCACATCAACAACATTGCTGCCAGCGCGGTCGCGGGTTGTGTTTACATCTGGATTTCAAGGAGAATCTTTTTATGACATACTTCGCAATTGATTATTAATAATTTTCCAATAAGTAAGTGACTCATATGACGTTATAATTTTTTTTTTTTTTTTTTTTTTTTTTTTATTGGTCTAGCACACGTGCTGCAGGGAAGTCCCTAAAGCGCTCCAGGAGCGGCACGAGTGCGGAAAAAGCGATTCACGTTGTTCTTGAATCGCTGTAAATTGTACTCGGTGGGAAACACAGCGCTGGGCAAATTATTCCAAAGGGATGACGTTCTCCATATAAAAGATTGCTTGAAAAAGCGTCGTACGCGGAGTAACAAGCTGAACCTCATACGGATGCGAAGCACCAGCGCGACGTGTATTTCTAACATGCACCGCTTTGGGAGGAATTAAGCGGGCTACATCCTTCGAACACTTTCCATGAATATACTTGTAGAACAGACTCAAGTCGCCAACCGTTCTTCGATGTTCTAGCGAATCAAGGCCGCCGGTCAATTCCGGGTCCCCAATCAGACGGACCGCTCTTCTCTGAACAGAATCCAACAAATGCAGTGTATGTTTGGGAGCGGAGCCCCAAACGTGGGAGCAGTATTCCATAGTTGGTCGAATTTGGGCTTTGTAAAGAATTAACAGTTGCTGTGGGGTGTAAAGCTTTCTGGTTCTAAATAATATTCCCAATTTTTGAGAAGCTCTCCTTGCTATGCCTGCAACATGTTCATGCCAAGACATATTTGCTCCCAAACTAACGCCCAACAAATTGAGCGACGATGCTAGGGGAATGGAGTGCCCCGACATAACTATGTCGGGTTCAGCAACGTTAACTTTTTTAGAAAAAACTGCCGCTTGGGTTTTTGTAGTGTTAAATACTTGTTACTGTCACCCCAAGATAAATTTCTTCCAGGTCTTTGTTAAGTTGAACGACCTCCTGCTCTGCGGATATTCGCCTGAGCAGCCGATGTCCGAGCGTTCAAGGTGAATGAAGAGACAAGCGTACTGTCATCTGCAAAGCTATAGATTGGATTCCCGGTCTTTTCCAGCAGATCGTTAATGTGAGAAAGAGAGTAGGAACAGTATGGAGCCCTGGGGCACACCGCGTTGTAGTGAGGGTGTTTAGAAAGAAATTCGACCGCCACTCGTAAAGAACGCTCTCTGAGGAAACATGAGAGCCACAAACAGAATCTTTCAGACATACCATAAGAGCGCAACTTAGCCAACAGTCCATCGGCCAAACACGGTCGAATGCCTTGGATATGTCAAGAGCAAGCGCTCGAGATTCTGTTCAATTGCGTGCCAAACATGTGTTACATAGGTCAGAAGATCTCCTGTTGATCTATGTTTTACGAAAACCATATTGGTGATCGCTTAATATTGAATCGTTCAAGATATTTTAGAAGATGCTCATTGATCCTTTTTTTCCATGACTTTCGATATTATGTGAAAGCAGTGAACTGGTCGGTAAAGGTCTTCTTACCTTTTTTAGGTATCGGCTGAACCGTGGCACATTTCCAGCAGGATGGAAATATTCCCTTTCTGTAGGATAGGTTAAAAAGTCTACAGAAAACTGGTGTTAGTTCCCTTGCACAGTTTTTGAGAACTATGGCAGGTATTCCGTCAGCGCCAGAAGCCTTCTGGTGTCTAGCTTCATTAAAATACGTTTATGAGCGCTGTCTGAAGACAACATCGGGCATCCTTGACTGCAATATGGGAATAGTAGGTGGTGTTTTTCCTTGGAAATCGACAGTAGAATGTGAAGCAAAGAGTTCAGCCAACAAGTTCGCTCTCTCAACAGAATGGATTATCTGGTCGTGTGAGTGGTGGTATGGTCGATTTGGTAAAAATTTTGACTAACTGCCTTAGGAAAAAGGACCTGAATTGTTGGGACAAGCGAGAAGTTTGTTTCTAATTCGTTGATTGTGTGCCTCCTTGGTTTCGTCGATAATTCCCTTGCATCTGTTCCGGGCATGAACAAAGATGTTTCGATTTAAGGTGTTAGGATTTTCACGCCATTGTCGGTAGGCAATATGTTTAGAAGCAACAGCTTCTTTGCATTTTCGGTCGAACCAAGGCTTGCCGTTGGAGGAGCAAGAAATGTGTTTGGCTTTTCGGAAGAGGTTGTTGGTATCTTTCCTCTCATTTGGTTCTTTGTAACGAAGTCTTGCGGCATATACGGATAATTTTTGTTTCAGAGTAAATGTCAAGAGGAAGTTTTTGTTGTGCGGTAGTGCTTGTAAAAATATATGTGGTATTTCCTAAGGAGTTGGTGTCAGAAGCTCAAAGTGTCCCGACAGTTTTTTTAGTTTTCCCAAAGATCCTAAAAGGTAATTTATTCATATTTGTAAAACTGCTAAGTATATTGGTTTATGTTATTCCACTTGTACTTTTTTCTGAATTCAGGGCATTTATGTTTGCTAGAGTTAAATTATATTATCTGCTCAAATTCGCTAACCAAACTTTCAAAACTCAATCTGGGCATGCAAAAGTAGTAATTTTTCAGCACGAATGAGTTTGAATAAATCAGTGCATGGATTCATTTTTTTTTTTTCATTTTCTTTATTGATTTACAAGAAAGGCATAACCTCTTACTTCTCTAACATGGTGAGAAAGTATATTAATTCTAACGTAACCTAAGTATTTACAATAGTGTTCCTAAACTAAACTTAACCTAGGAAATGTGTTTTTTAACATGATTATGACCTAACCTAACGAATTCTAGGGCCTATGCTAACTTAACCTAGTTTTAGATTCTTCTATCATGGTGTGTTGGTAGGGTCATAGTCTTCGTCCGAGAGAGAGTCGGAGGGTATCGGGAGTTGGTTGCGGGCATGGGGGAGGGTTAGGAAAGCGTCCCTGATGATTGGATTGTGATGCTGGAACACCTTGGCCCGGAACTTATTTGAGTTTGCTTCATGGGTGCCTTTATGGTTAACATACCGAGGTCTCTGTGTTATTGGTTATTTCGCATGAACCAAGGGGCTTCTGTGATCATCCTCAGGGCCTTGTTACGCACTACCTGGACTTGTGCTCTGCTGGTCTTTCAGAGCTGGCACCGTGTGGAGCAGGCGTAAGTGAAGCCTCCCTTCACAATTGTGTTATAGTAGTGCATGTATTTATTTTTTTTATATAAGTAGTATATAGTCACGAAAAGTCAGTTGTATGAAAATTATTATATTAGATTTAACTAATGATAAAAATATCTTCAGATTACTGAATTCGCTGAATGATTGTTTTCATTATACGCGCGAAGCTAAAGACCTGCAGAGATATGTATATTCTCAAAATGAACATTTTTCCCCCTGGGACAATATCTCTAATAGTTGAGAAATATAAATTCAACAGACAGACATTTAAATAAATAATGTGCAAAAAGCGGTAAACCCAAATGTATTTTTCCCCGTTTTTTGTATATCTGGTTTCTAAGATCTTGATAAAAAATGTTTCTAAAAAAAACTTTTTTTCGTTTTTTTCTTCCTTTCAATCAGCAAAATTGATTTTTATTCTACAGAATAGGGTTTTTTCTTGAAAGAAGGAATTTGAATATTTCAAAATTTTGCGGGCATCATACCACCAATATGATGACAGGTCATGTGATCATTACAAACTCGAACCCCTTTTATGTTTACTGTGACATAACTACAATGGGGGTTCTACAATGTTACTTTTTTACAAATAACTGCCGCTTGGGTTTATGTAGCGTTAAATTGTACTTGGTTACCCCAATATAGAGTTTCTTCTAAGTCTTTGTTAAGTTGAACGACTTCCCTATGTTCGAGCGTTCAAAGTGAATGAAGAAATAAGTGTACTGTCGTCTACAAAGCTATAGATCGGATTTCTGTTTTTTTCTAGCAGATTGTTAATGTCAATGAGAAAGATAGTAGGAGACAGTATGGAGCCTTGGAGCACACCGACGTTGATAGTGAAGTATTAGAAAGAAGTCCGTCGACTGCCACTCGTAAAGGACGCTTTCTAAGGAAACGCGAGAGCC
Organism: Pachyrhynchus sulphureomaculatus; assembly: GCA_019049505.1. Lineage (NCBI taxonomy): Eukaryota > Metazoa > Arthropoda > Insecta > Coleoptera > Curculionidae > Pachyrhynchus > Pachyrhynchus sulphureomaculatus. Next base: position 8,488,328 of record CM032452.1, on the reverse strand, counting down.
TTAAACAACACCATATGAATGTAACTTAGCCAACAATTCGGCATGCTAAACACGATCGAATGCCTTGGATATATCAAGTGCAACCCCTCGATATTTTCCAAAATGTTCAATTGCGTTGTTCCAAACACGTTTTACATACCTTAAAAAATCTTCTATCGATCTTTAGTTACAAAAACCATATTAATGATATAATAATGTTAAATCCTTCTAGATATTTTAAACGAAGCTTATTGATAGCGTATGCCATAACTTTCGATATTCTTGAAAATAATGCGACTGGTAGCTAGTTGTTTAGCAAGGTATTCTTGCCTTTTTGGGTATCGGCTGAACTGCGGCGCATTTTCAACGCATTTTTTGATGTATTCCCGGTGTTCCATCAGCGCCAGAAACTTTTTTGATGATAAGCTTATTAAAATACATTTTATGATACGTGGTTTTAGTTGGTAGTGTTTTTCCTTGGAAATCGGCAGTAGGATAAGAGCGGGTAATCCCGGTCAGTTGATAATACCGTTCACCACACTATCACCTTTGTAACCAATAATACTTGCGTGCACACATAGAAAGCGGGGGCGTGAACATACCACAGCATTGATCCCCGCTCAGTTCCGAACAAGCATTGACAACTGACAGACGTTAGTTGTTTTGGCACCGAGTTAGTGTTATATTTTGATTTCCGAAAATAAGTTGTGAATCTATGTATATTCATGATTTTAACAGTTTTAGTTAACATTCGGTTTCTATGGTTATTTATCTTCGCAAATGGTTTTGGTTTTTGAACTAGTTGTGACAGGTTTTTAAGTAATTTTTTTTCCACAAAAAGATAGGTTCGGATAATACCCGTCACGCTGACCGGCATTATCCGATCCATTGACCGCAAGTACTGTTATAGATATGAAGCTACTTTCGGTACGTGATTTCTTATTCTTTGTAATTATTTCAGAATGTCGGGAAGACGGAAGAAAGAACGGATAAAGGTGACATGGAGCCAACATTCATTGAATAAGGCGTTTCAATTAGTAGAAGACGTAAAACCAATTAGAGAAACTGCTCGTTCTACTGGCGTACCATTTTCAACCGTCCAGGAAAGGCTGAAAACTAAAAATATGAATAGTCCACAGCTGGGAAGAAATACGGCCTTCAATAACGAGCAAGAAGAAGAAATAGCTTCTCAAGTGAAATTGCTGGCGAAGATATTTTATGTCTGTATTGCTCTTCAAATTAGGAAGATGCCTTACGAATATGCTGATAAAAACAACATAAAGCACAATTTTAACAAAACCCTTGGATTAGCTGGCAAGGATTGGCTCAAAGGATTTATGAGTAGAAACCATTGGTCCACGCGGAAAGCCGAAGGTATGAGTTTGAATAGAGCCACAGCTTTCAACAAGGACGAAGTTGCCATATTTTTTCAAGCTTCTTGAAGAATTAATGGATAAATAATTTTTTGCCTAAAAATATCTTCAACGTTGATGAGACTGGAATGTCTTCAGTACCAAACCCTGGGAAAATTATAACTGAAAAAGGTCAGAAACGTGTTAGCTCCATAACTAGTGGTGAAAGAGGTAAGACCATTACAGCTGTGTGGGTTATGGGTGCAACCGGGATGTACCTCCCTCCAATGTTAATTTATCCTCGACAAACACATTTAACAACTTTATAAGCAGATGGACTACGTGGGGCTGTCTAATGCTGCTCCAAGAACGGCTGGATAAATGAGGAGATGTTTGTAGATGGGCTGAAACATTTTGCTGATTTCACAAAACCATAAGAAAATGAACCAATATTGCTGGTTTTAGATAATCATAGCAGTCACATATATTTGCCAGCTTATGAAGTTTGTAAAACAAAAATCACATTGCGATGCTTTCGTTGCCACCACATGGCTCGCGTCGAATTCAGCCAATGGATGTTTCAATTTATGGTACATTTAAAACTGCTTACAAGCAGGAATGCAACCTTTTTATAAAGTCGCTATTAGGGAATAAAATTACTCATAACGACATTGCCTCACTATTTCGCTTTTCAAAAAGTAGCTACCATTCCTAAAGCTGAAGCTGCTTGCTGCTTCATGAATATATCCTTTAATCCCGGACATGTTCACCAAAGAAGATTTTTTGCCTGCAAAGTTTTTAAATAACAGTAAACTGATGAGGGTAGATGAAAAAATGCGCGAACGTATTAATAAAACACCAATTCCCAAATCATGGACATCATCTCGACCAAATCATTTGATCCACCATCCCTCCTTTAATGAAGACAGTCAACAAGGATTAACTAACGCAATGTTAGCGCCTCAAATCAGCTAATCGTTGATTATGAGAACGCAGTTCCTTCAACTTCTGTCAGTACTTCTGATGAAAATATTGTTACTGCCAAAGATCTTCTTCCAATTCCAAGAAAACCAACTGAAAAGATAAATACCCAGATATGTCGTAAACAGCATGCAATAATTATACCAGGAACCCCTAACAAGGAAGCTCTAATCGAGAAGGAGAATAGAAAAGCATCGAAAGCAAAGAAAAATATATCTGGAGATAAAATAAAAACTGGAAAAAAGGTAACGAAAAAGATGAAATCTAAAGCTGCTGAAGTAAGGAGGGTAAAGAAAAAAATACTACATGACATAGACTCATCGGACTCAGACATAGACACGCCGGATCAACGTCAAGATGATGACAGAGATGCTGATGAATGCCTGAAGAACAAATGACTTTTTTGTGATGATTATGAACAAGATAACGAGCTTTGGTATACATGTGTGCTTTGTGAACCCTGGGGCTACGCAGAATGCTCGGGTTACTCTGCCGAAGGCTACATATGTGATTTATGCCTCAGTCGTACCTGACCGGTATTACACAATGTTGACCGGTATTACCTACCATTGGTGCCTAATACCGATCAAATCCTCTTTTTTAATGTTGATTACCTAATTCAAAAGTTTTAATTACTTCAATCTCAGTAAACTGTAATTGTTAAAAGAATACCTTAAGTATCGTTTGTGAAGGGTTTAATAAATAAATAACACAAATATACAAAAAAAATCTCTGTCTTTTAAGTGAGACACGTGTTTTCGTAAGTATTTTTTATGCTGAATCCACCGTGAAGTTTCTTCAGAAAACACACTTAAAACTGCCAGAAAACTATTAAATTGAAAAAAAAAAATACGTTTTAATAAATAATGTAAAACTGTATAATCATTAAAATTATAGAATAAAACTATTCATTTCGGACATGTTTAAAAGTTCTGAATCTACATTTAGCATAAAAACTTAAAAATATTAGGTTTTAGAGTTCATGTTTAACAAAAAACACGCATACACCACCTCTAACTAAGCTACGTAGCAAAATACTGTTTAAAAAAAATATGTGCAACCGCTAAATTAAAAAATTGTTTTTAATTCTTATTAATATTGAACAAAACTATTATTTCGACTGTTGCGGATGCGGATATTTGCATGAGCAAGTGTTGCAAGTAAATGCTGAGATCAGCGTTCTGTCGTCTGCAAAGCTGTAGATTGAATTCCTGATCTTTTTCAGCAGGTCGTTAATGTAAATGAGAAAGAGAGACAGTATGGAACCCTGGGACATACGGACGTTGATAGTGAAGGTGTTAGAAGCAAACCCGTCGATTGCTACTCGTAAAGAACGTTCTTTGAGGAAACTTGATAGCCATAAACAGAACTTTTCAGACACACCAGAAGAGCGTAGCTTAGTAGCAATTCATCGTGCCAAACACGGTCGAATGCCTTGGATATATCAAGAGCAATCGCTCGAGATTATCCACAGTGTTGAATTGCGTTATTCTATACATGTGTTACGTAAGTTAGAACATCTCCTGTTGATCTATGTTTACGAAAACTATTTTGATGGTCGCTAATAATATTGAATTCTTAAAGATATTTTAGAAGATTCTGATTGGTAACTTTTTCCATGACTTTCGATATTATAAGCAGTATGATTGGTCGGTAGTTGTTTGGCAAGTTCTTCTTGCCTTTTTTTGGGCTGAACTGTGGCGCATTTCCAGTAGGAAAGAAATATTCTTTTTCTGTAGGATAGGTTGAAAAGTCTACAGAAAACTGGTGTTAGTTCTCTCGTGCAGTTTTTGAGTACTATGGCAGGTATTCCGTCAGCGTCAGTTTTTTTTTGTTTCCAGCTTCATTAAAATACGTCTTATGATACGCTGTCTGAAGACAATATCAGGCATCCTTGACTGCACTATGGGAATAGTAGGTGGTGTTTTTTCCTTGGAAATCAACAGTAGAATATGAAGCAGAGTTCGGCCAACAAGTACGCTTTCTCAACAGGTGTTGCAATTATGTGGCGGTGTGGGTGGTAGTATAGTGGATCTGTTGAAATTTTGATTTACTGCTTTAGCGACTGACCAAAAGGACCTGGAATTGTTGGGGCAAGCAAAAAGTTTATTTCTAGTTCGTTGATTATGTGCCTCCTTGGTTTCGTCGATAATTTCTTTGCATCTGTTCCAGGCACAAAGATATTACGATTTATGACGTTAGGAGGTGGTGTCAAATGAAAGTTTGTGAAGACACGAGAAAAATGTATATGATGTAATACTCGCGCAAACTTTTCTTCATATCATTTTTTAAAAAATTGCCAAAAAACGCTGTCCCCCACTTTATCTCTAAAAGTACTAGTCAAAAAATTTTGAAAAAATTCTAGAATATAAGGTGTAGATTGAAAGAAAATTATCACGAGTGAATACCCTTTGATAATTTACTTGGTATATAAAATGGAACACTCATTTCGCAAGTCCAACTTGCACTTGACCGGTTATTTTTATTTATATTGTTAAATTTCATTAATGTGAAATGAAGTTACTGTTTGTACTGTACTGTACTGAAGTCTCTTAGATGGTAAATGCCCAGATCCCACCAGGCATCGCCCGGTGTGATACCATCTCATCGGCTTAGGCTGCGTGAAGTTGCTTAACGTTTGGTGGCTGTGCCGATGTCCCCGGACTGTGGGAGCAAATAACATGATGAGGCACCTGAATACAAAAAATTCCGGAGGTAAAATAGCCCCCCGTTCGGATGGGTGGGGGCTGGTTCAGGGGGCGTCGACATGCAGAGATCATAATTTTAAAATAGATTTTTGAAACATACGAGGTTTAAAACTCGAACATAAATTCAGTGCACCAACACCTACAATCAAATAAACCTCGTGTACTCGCTGTCTGTGAAACCAAGGTCAGTTCATCGACCAACACAGTCAACTATTTCTATCCTGGGTACTTTTATTGCCGATTTAGGCCTAACTTTGGAATCTGTCTTTTTGTCAGAAGTGACTTTTCTTTGCTAACACGAGGGGGCTCTGAAGCCCCGAAACTATTGATGTTATGTGGTTAAAAATAACGACTCAACAAATCTGCATCCTCTATCGACCACCACGTGATACTAACTTTAGAACACTTTTCGCTTCTCTTGCAGACACCATCGATCATTTATAAATTAACTATCCAAATGCCGAAATTGCCATCCTGGGCGACTTTAATGTCCACAACATGAATTGGCTCAAGTATTCAAATACTACCGATGAACAAGGTCGTGAACTAAGTTGGGAATGTGGAATCTTGGCACAATGATACTACTCAGTATATATCACCACTACACCAAACACTTTATTTTTGCACTCGACGCGCGTTTCGCTAACCATGTTAGCTTCATCAAGAGCGATGATTGTCAATCATCGCTACTGATGAAGCTAACATGGTTAGCGAAACGCGCGTCAAGTGCAAAAATAAAGTGTTTGGTGTAGTGGTGATATATACTGAGTAAGGTCGTGAAGCTGTCCCCATCATTCTCAATCAGTTGTGGCTTAACTCAGCTTATTGACGAACCAACGCGGATCCCTGATCGAGACGGGGAGTTCGCCAGTCTTCTTGATCTGTTTTTAACCACCAATCCAGAGACCTACACTGTCACCGTAAATCTGTCGTTAGGTTCTTCAGACCATAAACTGCTTTCGATACCGAATATCCCACCAATCAGCGACAGACGGGTGCCTAAACCTCGCAAGATTTGGTACTACAAATCTGCTAAATGGGAAGAACTAATGGAATATTTTCAGACTTTCCCTTGGTTAGACGTTTGTTTTTGATCCGACGACTCATCTGACAGCGCCAGGGAGGTTTCCGATGTTATTTTGGCCGGTATGGAGGCTTACATTCCTTTTTCGAAGAAATGCCCTTCCAATGGCAAGCCTTGGTTTGACCGAAAAGGCAGTTAGTCAAAATTTCACCAAATCCACCGTGCCCCCACTCACACGGCTAGATAATTCTATTGCCACAACTGGTGAGAAAGCGAACTTGTTTGCTGAACTCTTTGCTTTCACATCCTACTGTCGATTTCCAAGGAAACACACCACCTACTATTCCCATAGTGCAGTCAAGGATTCCCGATGTTGTCTTCAGACAGCTTATTATAAAACGTATTTTAATGAAGCTAGACGCCAAAAAAGCTTCTGGCGCTGACGAAATACCTGCCATAATACTCAAAAAACTGTGCGGGGGGAACTAACACCAGCTTTTCCGTAGACTTTTCAACCTATCCTACAGGAAGGGAATACTTCCTTCCAGCTGGAAATGTGCCACAGTTCAGCCGATACCTAAAAAAGGCAAGAAGACCTTGCCAAATAACTACCGACTAGCGGCACTGCTTTCAAGAATATTGAAAGTCATGGAAAAGGCAATCAATCAACATCTTCTAAAATATCTTCAAGAATTCAAAATTATTAGCGACCATCAATATGGCTTTCATAAACATAGATTAACAGAAGATCTTCTAACTTATGTAACACATCTATGGAACAAAACGCAATCTGAACAATTTGGAGAATCTCGAGCGGTTGCTCTTGATATATGCTCTATTCGACCGTGTTTGGCACGATGGATTGTTGGCTAAGCTACGCTCTTTTGGTAGGTCTGAAAAGTTCTGTTTGTGGCCTTCATGTTTCCTCAAAGAGCGTTCTTTACGAGTAGCAGTTGACGGATTTCGTTCTAACACTTTCGCACACGCCGGTGCGGCCCAGGCCTCCACATTGTCTCCTACTCTCTTTCTCATTTACATTAACGATCTGCTGGAAAGGACCGGGAATCCAATCTACAGCTTTGCAGATGACAGTACGCTTATCTCTTCATTCACTTTGAACGCTCGAACATCGGTCTACTCAGACAAATATCCGCAGACAGCAGGAAGTCATTCACTAA